>CAVMGG010000666.1:0-43274 GCA_963680895.1 Fragum sueziense
TTTTGATATTTTTTCTAAATTGTGATTGGGAATTTTTTCTTCAGATTGGGAAAAAAGTAGGCTAAATTCCATTGGGAAAGGGGCCGAAATTCGGCCCCTGAGGCACGCCAAAAAAATCCCTGAGGCCCGTAGGAACAGGGGGGCTAGAGGGGCTAAGCCCCCCCCCCCCCCTCCTCCAAAGTTGGCCAAAAATGCTGAAATTTCTTAATTTTACACTGAAAAATTTGGGAAAATCCAAATTAACCCCCTCAATATTCAGGACAAGGCTTTTAGCCCCCCCCCCCCCCCCCCCCCCCCTATGAAATTGCTTCCTACAGGCCTGCTGATTATTTCATTTTCATATATATATATATAATTATAGAAATTCAGTCAAAATAAATTGTGTAATAATAGGTTTACAAACCAACCACCCTATTTGTATGCTCGAACCCCCTAACAGAAAACCTTGATCTGCTACAGAAAATATGTGAACTAATGGACAGACAGTCTGAGTCCATTGTTTGGTGTCACATGTGGTTGGGAGGGACAGAATGACAAGTACCAGTATGTCATCGCTTTTCTTCAAAAACCTTGTATCTCCAGCTTATTTTAACCCTTTCCCAAACGACAAAATCTTAGGGTGATCCACTTCAAAACTGCCACAAATGACAAAATTGAAGTTATAAAAGGTAGAATTTATGTAAAATATGGCATAGAAAATATTGAGACAAAAGAAGAAACTGCTGGTTATCAGCAGTTTCTTCTTTTGTCTCAATGTTTTCCCAAGCCTTTTCTATCAGGGACGTCAAAACCAGGTTTTGTTTGGGAAAGGGTTAAGCTACAGATACAAGTTTTTCAAAGAAAAGCAATGATGTACAATAAAAAAAATTTTGCTGGAATTCCTCATACAGCCATCACTGAGTCAGAGACGTTTTATGATATAACAGTAGTTTCACAGAGTGGGTGGCAGACTTTTTATTATCCAATTAAAAGACAACAAAAACATCCCCACCACAGGAAATCAGCTTTCAGGATGCTTAGAAGTAACAATCTTTAACATACATATCGAGCATTACAGAATCTGATCTAGGTAGACAAAGAAATAAACTCTACACTTTCATACATAAAGAAGGTGGGAAATGACACCAGGGAACCATGCATGATGGCACTGTTTCACTCATATCACTCATCTGAATACTGTGAGAACATATAGGTCTTAAATATGCACATATCCAAAATCAGTCACTGGTAGGCAGTAGTGTACCTCTCTTTTCTATTTCTTAACTTAGGCAGCAAGATCCATATTTGTTACTACACTCTTGATAACAAGGACCTTCCAATTATGCATATTTTTTTTTAAACATATATGAACACTAGGGTAGTTGAGGTTTGATACTAAATACGGGCTTCAGTAAGCATAAGAAGAACACTATAAGTAAGGCAAGTGTTGTTTCTTATTTTCTAATACTTCATGAAAGGGTGGTGGTGGTGGTTGTTGCTATTGAATATGAAAAGGGTTTTCATTAATTTGCAGTGCACAATAAGTCCAGAAAGCAGCTTCATGGCCAAAAAATTCAGCATCCGTTTTGATGATATCATCACGATTTTGTCTGCATAATTTAAAACGTATTCAATTAATATCTTATATTTCCTGTATTTTTCCCCCAACAGACTTTCTGGAATTTCAATCAAGAGCTGATGATGGGATAATCCCAGCAGTAAGCGCAAAACTATTGAAAATGCATATAATTCTATACAAACTTATGCTATTTTTGTGCCAAACAGTTGGATTATTCTTTGCATCCGGAAAAACAATCAAGATCTCCGCTCCTATGGCTCATCAATTTGATGATACTTGAATGAATTGCTAGGTAACTCGCTAACACATATATATGACACAGGAGAAATAAAGCTTGATGAAAACAACATTAACAAAATAATCAAGATCAGAAAATTAGATTTACAGGAGAGGCCATTGACTTGAAAACGTGGATATTCGACCAAAAGCTTGAAATTTATGAACTCAGGTAGACTACTGCTGATCTCTGATTTTGAACTTGAAAAGAACTGACTGAGATCAAGATCTTCATGGATTTAACATTTTGAGTCAAAGAGTTGAAGCTTAAGTCTAAATCAATAAAGCATATTCCTTGGAAGAAATTGAGGATAAATAGCAATATTTTGAAAGATGATCAATCAGATAGATCTACATAGATGAGCTCAAGTGAAATGATTTCAAAGTGTTATTCTTGAGCTTATGGACATGCCATACTTTCCATGTGAAGCATTTTTTTTTTTGAAAACATGAATAAATGTACCGGTAAAGCTGATTGTGCAAGGTGTATCTTCAGATTCTTTGTAAAAACCCATGCTAAGTGTGACAGTCTTTGTGACAAAGAACCAAATGAAGGATGCACTCAATATTGTGTTTTCAGTATTCAGTGGGTGTTCAAAAATACTATTTTTGTTGACATGATTGTGTAGGAGTACATTCTGTCAACCATAAATCAGATGTACTTTTCCTAAATTCTTGAGTCAGAAACTGCATAAAATAGATTGACAGTGACTTTAGAGGGCCTTAACCCTTTCACAAACAAGACCTGGTTTTGACGTCCCTATCAGAAAAGGCTTGGGAAAACATTGAAACAAAAGAAGAAACTGTTGATTACCAGCAGTTTCTCCTTTTGTCTGAATATTTTCTGTGCCATATCTTACACAAATTCTATCTTTAATAACTTCCATTTTGACATTTGTGGCAGTTTTTGAAGTGGACCACCCTAAAATTTTGATGTTTGAGAAAGGGTTAAAATGTTCAAGAAGTACTCCCCTACCGTTTTTATTGTCACAATTACCTTTGTATCAAATTTTGTCAGTATTCCAACTTTAAATTTGAAGCATTATCTGCCCAACTAATTTTCATGTTCTAGAATTTCTAGATGAATAAATGCAGACCTCAGATTTATGATCATATGATATTTGCAGTTTATTGTTTTGAGATTTGTTGTACCCACTCAACAACTGAGACCATAATATTGAAACAAGGGCTTGATTTAATGTACCCGAAAGACTTCAATACAAAAATGTATCATTAATTCTTTATAGAAGTCTAAACATTGCAAAGTAATGAAACATTAAGTCTATGTAGAGTCAAAAATCGTTTAATCTTTTGAATGGCATTCTTGCTCTGAGGAAATGTTGCCTCAGATTAAAGTGACACAAACCAAATTGAAGGGGATTGAACAAGACACATATGGACTAAAAATCTTGTTTGTTACCACCACACCCGTCCATCCCCAATCACAAATGGGTCATGTCCTTATTTCAAATGATTCATGTACTTCTAGCTTTGAAATGGGGTTTCCTCAAGTCTATCAACACACCAGTTTTTATGCTGGAGAATCCCACAAACAACACCCACCATCTCTCACCAGCCTTCCACAGATCTTTATCAATGAGTTAATATATTTTGTTAACCCACACAAAATTTGATATGTTTGTGGATATCATCGCTTTTCAACAAAAACCTCGTAACTGCAGCTTCTTTTAAGCTGCAGTTACGAAGTTTTTGTTGAAAAGCATCAATATATTACTCAGAACAGACTTCCAGAATCTGGAATTGTCATTAATGATACCATTCTGGAATGCAAAAACATAACACCATCCCTTAACACAGGTAATGAAAATACTGAGTCTCAGAATTGGTTGATACCATGACTCTCCTATTTCACAGACATCCCTTTTTTAAGCATGATTATGTTGCCTGTAGACAAAATTTTATAGTTGGTCTAAGAGATAATTGCCTTTTTTTGAAGTTTGCCCTGACAAATCTAATGACCATATGAATGCTTGCCCTGTCAAATGACAATCTGAATGTCAATACATGTATAAATACAGTATACCATTGTAAAATGAATGTTGATAACAACATTTGACCTTGACCTTGCAGTCTTTGCTTCAAATTTGCTTCCTGATATCTAAATGTACATTATTACTAATATGAGTAGAGAATTTTGAAAGAAAAAGATTACTTCTAACCAAGATAATAATTATATCAATTGCATTTGATGTACACTATTTCTTGCTTTACAAAAACATAGATACATTCATTACCCATGTACATCAGAGACCTATAGGGGCATAGAAATTATCAATTAAGGTATTCAGTAGGGGAACCTCTTTCATTCCATTAGTATTTACCATGATCAAGTACTGCAATTGCTGACCTACTAACACAAGTTAAGAGTGAGAAATAAGATATAGACCAGAATAAGAAAATGATTGACAAGGTGCCCACCCCATTATACATGTGCTACACTTGTTTTTCTGTCAAGTCTGAGAAAATTCCGCAAATTCACATGTTTTGCACAAAAGTACATTCCTTTGATATATTAAGAGCAGTAAACATAACATAATAAGATATAGACCAGGCATGTAGGACATTCTAGAAATATCCATCCTGAATTTTCAGACAGTCCCAAATGAAGGTGGTTGACAGATAGTTTTGGTTTTTGCATTTGGCACATTGATGTCTGAAAGAAAAGGTGTTTTAAATTTTGTGAAATGCTTTTGTGTCCCATTGGCATATTTTTTAACTTGAATCTTGAATACAATGATCTTTTTATGACCTTCACCTGTGGTCATTACATACCAAAAGAATTAGGACTGCACATTCAAAATTTCAAAACTGTATGATTGGCATACAGTGTATTGCTGATGGTTTTAGAAGATTTTTTTATGACAGTGGAATTTGATGCTGTATAGGGCAAAAAACCTTGACTTAAGAATAAAAAACTTGAAATATTATGTCAACTATTGTGAAAGCCAATTCAAATTTCTCAAACTTTAACCAAGCAAGAGTAAATTTGGACCATTCTATGAAAGTAAAACATCAGATTTCTAAACATTTGGTAACAATTTACTTCAATATAACATTCATATTTTTTTATTTTCAGAATAACAAAAAGAGCAAATGGTATATCATGCTTTAACAATATTTTTTTCCCAAAAAATCTTTTGAATATAAAATTAAGCCACTTCAATAAAGGCCCCCTGGTATGTCAGTTCTAAACATTCTTTAATTGAATTTTCTGCTTCATTTAGAAATGCTTTCATTTTGAGATGCTTAGATGGGCCTGTTTTAACTGACATACCTACTTCAAACATCTGCATGGCTCTAATACGGTGATGATTTATTTAATGCTTAACTGTTTTAAATGTATATCATTTTATATGTACCTACAATTGTTTGGCACCAAACTAACAAAATAGAAACTTGGCCAGACTTTCTGCTGCAAAATTCCCTAGCTCTGCTCAAGGTAAGGGGTACCTATAGCTTTGCAAACATAAATTTTATTCAAAGAACATAATAACTATTGACAAAACCAAAGTTGTGGGTACTCATATGAATTGTCTTGTACACAGGTTTGAAATGAGAACCAAAACTTCATTTTGGATGATAAAAACAGATTAAGATTGCTATTAATCTTGGATTATCTCTAATTTCAGAAGTTCTTCAGGAACTTCTTAGATATTGGCATGAGATAATCATGTGTGTATTTTTTTATCTTCATGACAGAAAAGATTTGCAAATTGTAGTCTAGCCAAAATTCTGTAATTCAAAACTTACAGCTTATAGCAATAGTCATAGAGGATTTCAAGCAATGGGCAAATTGCGAGGATTTTTCTGAATGTTTGAATAGAAACTTTTCCAGATTTTGATTTACAAAATTGTAAAAATATTTTTTCAAAGATATCCACTTTCAAAGGTTGTATCTTTTATAATTGCAGCCCATGTTTATTAATGATGTTACAATTATTCAATTATGAATTATACAATGGAATACTTAGGCTACAAAATATAGACCTCTGTAAAAAATCATTTATTTAATCTTATCGATTGAAAAATGCCCATAAAAATTATTAAAGCTGGAAAAATTATGTATGCATGATTATAGGGCTAAGCCACCCTAGCTCTGGCCTCCAAAAAATTTTGCTTTAAGCAAAGTAAATAATCTTTCATATGGGTACCCTTGGACATGGGCAGCAAGTCTGTGGGTCATTTCAACCAGTTAACCCGTTACCAAACAGCAAAATTTTCGGCAGTTCCAAATTCAATGATGTTGCAGAAGACAATTTAAAGTTGATGAAATTTTACTCTTTTTTGTTTTATAGTGTAGAAAATATTGTGAGAAATGAAGCAATTGCTTGTCACAAGCAATTACTTCATTTTCCACAATTTTGTCCAAAGCCTTTTATCTTGTTGGGTGTCAAAAGCATCAATGAATGGTAATGGGTTGAGCAAAGTAAAGCCTTCATATGGGTACCCTTGGACATGAGCAGCAAGTTAGTGGGTCATTTCAACCAGTTACTCTGCTATTACAGCTGGCTTTACTCAACTCTGCCAACAGGTAGGGAAACATAAATAATCTCTACCTTGATGCTTATCTAGATTCTGGCAAAAAAGATATTCTAGAACAACTCTTATCTTAGGTTGAAGATTAGATAAAATGTAGGGATGAATTCTGGTACAAATGAAACCATGATCATTGGAGTTATATAAACAGTAACACACATCAAATGTTTATATTCTGTTTTCTTTCTGAAAACAGGGTGCCGAGCCTAGTAAATGGTTCATTATATTTAAGCTTGAGGCGAAACATTGTTTTCGATAAGAGGTAAATCGTTGGTATTATAACAAAACATAATTACACATGAATAAAGCTGTAGTTACGAGGTTTTATAATATCAAATTTTACGATTGCGCATTCTTTTAATTTTGAAATGTATTCATGCTCATGCCGCACTTTTTTCATTTATATTGACTAAGATATCGAGAAGTAAACTCGTCGAATAACTCTTGGCTTAGCCATACCCTGAAAGGTGAGAAAAACGGAATATAATAGGTTTAAAATTAAACAAGAATCATAACAGTTGTATTGGTTTATCAAGACAACTAAACCGATTCTTGCTTAACTCTTTCGCTGCCAATGTCGCCTTTTGGCGACCTATTACGAGACTGCCAATGTCGCTTTTTGGCAACTTCAAAACAATAGCTTAATTAGGTCATTCAAGGTCAAGGTCAGGGTCATCTGATCAAACTGCCTGATAAAAAGTATGCTATTCAACAAAATAGTTTATGTGCAATCATTCCTGAGGGTCTCAGGTTAAAATTCATCAAATAATAATTTTACTATATTATAAACTGATAAGCCCTGTTATAAAGTTTAAAAAAATTGGCACTGGAAATAGCACAATTCCAGGAAATTTGGCAGCGAAAGAGTTAATTAATTATGAACATATCATAAGTTCCATTCTGTTTTTGGAAACTTCCTTCGATAAAGACATTATCTGTGGCTTTTTGGGTGGGTAAAACATGTGATGCCAAGACAAATAATAACCTACTATAAATATTTTTTTCAGGGGAAGATTTTGTTGTTGCATTAAAAAGACAAGAAAACTATGATGATACTAAATCACTCACCTGAACCAAGATGACAAGAGTAACAATGGCAATTTTGTCAAATCAAAAGCATAAAACTAAGGAGTGTCTGTTCTGAAACAATTTAGAAACCATTTTGTGCAAATCGACCCTGTTAAATTGGGTATAAAAAAGCACATGGAATGATTTTTTTTTCAAGATTATTTCATGATTTCACTAAGTGGTAAATGCCCTAACGCTGCCACGCCCATATTCAGGTGAGCCCAAAACCAAATGATTAATGGTCCATGTTATCCCACAGACAGACAGTGAAACAGACAATGACATGACTTTGATGTTGATTTTACCTTGAGCAGAATTGGTTGACTTGGTTTGTATTTGTATGGTTTCCTTTTGATGTCTGTTGGCCAGATCATCTTAAAATACAAAATGTTACATCTTTAATTAACTCTTCAAAGAAAGACAAACTTTTTAGCCTTGTCCAATTCCAATCTGTTACAGATTTATGACTTACCAAGAGCTTCACAACACAATAGCCATTGCCCAATAGTCAATGTGCAAAGTTTTAAATAAGTTTAGTGTGTAGATTTATATAATTCTTATAATATCTCTAAACGATTGAGATAAGGATAAATAAAACCAATGTCATAAATCCGGGCAACTCTTCATGGAATGTATAGTCTGTTTCTTTGTTCTTCCCCGTACTTTGTCACGTATTAATGTTATTGTGTAATGTTTTTGCTGATGTACCCCAAGAAGGGGTTTCGGCCAATAAAGGATTTTGAATTGAATCTAACAGATAAGCCCTGCCCTGCCACGCCTACATTTTGTCATGAATCAAAAATTTGCTAACAAACGTTAAAAAGAGACACTCAAGGAACAAGCCTGCCAAGTTTGATTCAAGTTGGCCAAATGGTTGATTTTTACAGAATTTTCATATGATTTCTAACAATTGATTTTTAAAGGGTTTTTTATGATTTCTCTTAGTCTGATTAGCACAGACTTGCCACACCCACATTATTTTTACAAATCAAAACTTCGCCAACAAGTTTTGAAAAGAGTTATGACAGGAACAGAAGAAATCTAGCAATTTCTCTAAGTTGGGTAAGACCCGCCCTACCATGCCCACATTTTTTTATGAATCTAAAAATTTGAAATCAAATTGGAAGAGTCACTCAAGGAACATTCCTGCCAAGTTTGGTTAAAATTGGCCCAATAGTTGGTTTTGAAAGAAATTTCTTATAATTTCTCTAAGTCTGATAAGCCCCGCCCTGCCACGCCCACATTTTTGACAAATCTAATTTTTTTTAGATAAATTCTGATAACAGTCACCCAAAGAACATTCCATTAAAATTTGATTAAAATTGGTGCAATTATTAATTTGAAATTTTTGAATTGCTCAAGGAACATTCCTGCCAAGTTTGGTTCAAATTACCCAATGGCTGATGTTTAAAGAAATTTCCTATGACTTCTTAAAGTCTGTTAAGCCTGGCCCTGCTACACCAACATTTTTTGATGAATCAAAAATTTGCAAACTAGTTTGGATAAGTCATGCAAGAAACATTTCTGTCAAGTTTGATTAAATCATTAACAATTGGCCCAATGAGTTAGGAGAAGAAGATTTTTTAAGAGTTATCTAACAATTTCTCTTAAGTTAGATAAGCCTGGTCTGTCACAACCACAGTTTTTTAATAAATCAAAAATTTGTGGACAAGTTTTGAAAAGGGTCACACAAGAAACATTCTACTAAGTTTGGTTGAAATTGGCCCAATGGTTTAGGAGAGGAAGATGTTTTAAGAAATTGTGAATAGACAGATGGACAGACAGAGGGGCGGATGGTTATCTTTCAAGAACTTCGTATTTGGACCAGTTTATTTCATGACCATCTTCAGTTTAGTACAGTTGTATGACAAAGGGTTCCCATGCGAAAATTTCATTTAAGTTCAAGATCTGTCCTAGAACCTTCTTGAATGTTAAATGGCATTTCTAGAACTGTTCTAGAACATCAAATGGCACTTCTAGAACTATTTGAGAACAGTTCTAGAAATGCCATTTAATGCTCTAGAAAGTACTAGAACAGTTCTAGAACTAGAAATGTGTTCTGGAACTTTTTTGGCAGGGGTCAGCAAGTAGCTGATAAGCCCAAACAGGCTGGAAACATCATTGTTAACAGGATTTTCGGACTTCCCATGGACAGGTCTATAATATGATGTTCTTAAAAAAATATTTAGTGACCATTTCTTTGACAAAGGGTTAAGCCAGCATGGAGCTGATAAGCCCTAACAGGCTTTGTACCTCCATTGTTAACAGGATTTCCTGGCTTCCCAGTGGGAGGCTGTCTGACATGTGTAATCCAAGACAGCCTCAAACCTCCATCATAATCAGTAGTATTTACTTAACCCTTTACTAAACAAGATCAGGTTTTGATGCCCCTAATTGAAAAAGCTTGGGAAAACATTGAAGCAAAAGAAGAAAATGCTGGTAACCAGCATTTTCTCCTATTGTCTCAATATTGTCTGTGCTATATTATTCCAAAACCCAATTTCATTATCATATATCCATCAGCTACTTTCTAATTGGAAAAGTCTTAATTTTCGTCGTTTAGTAAACTCTTACAAAGGTGATGTAGATCAATGACAAGATAAATTCAACCAAAAATAGGAAACTTATAATCTGTAGCATAGAAAACATTGGGGAGAAAGGAAAAATTCAATGAGACGTAAAATAGAAAATGTTTCTCATCATTCTTTTTTACTACTTCCTCTGCGCTTCCCAAAGTTATCTCTTCAATGAATTTTGAAACCATGGGTTTGTTTAGGAAAGGATTTAACACTCTGCTAGAGGCTTCCTGCAACTCAAAAGAAACCCAAGGGCTTATCATAATCATTATAATCTACTTATTTACTTACACAAGGAAAGGATGCTGCAAAACTGTTGTATGTGCTAATATCTTATCATTCTGTTACGACAGTTTTGCACTTACCCCTATAAACTCCGCTAGAGCCTTTCAGAATGCTGGGGTTACATAAATTGGGTTAGCTAGCTGATAATTACTAGATCATGCCGTTTATACATTTTCTCACTTTCTGTCTCTCTCTTTCTTCCACTTCCAGTTTCATGGTCATTCTCTCTGGCCCAACCTGTCTTTTTGCTGGTCTCATTACACCAACAATTTCTCCTTATATTCAAGCAATTCTTACTCCTGGACAGGCCTGTAAGAACAGAGGTGGGGGCTAGGGGAGTTAAGCCCCCCTTAAGTTGGCCAAGATATGCCGAATTTTCCTTATTTCACACTGAAAACTTGGGAAAAATACTAATTTAGCCCCCAATATATTCAAATACTGGGGCTTTAGCACATCAGATATCAAATTGCTTCCTACGGGCCTGAACTCCATCAGGCACTACTATTCCTCAAACCCCCCCCCCCCAAAAAAAAAAATCAAATTATCAAATCAAAAGAAGAAAATAATAGCAATCTAGATTGCAAATGTCACTTACCCCATCTACTTGACTGGACAAAAACTGAACGTTGAGTATCAACAGTAGTGCTATCAATCTGGAAAACAGACAAGGACATTTATGGCATAGTTTGGGGAATTATTTATATTTTATTGGACTTTTTTTGTCCAATAATTCCTAAACTTTCGAAATCAACTTCGTTTCTACACATTTTAATCAATTTCAAAGTGAAGTCAGTCAGCCGACATTTTGTGACGGTTCAAAAAAGCCCGCCTTTCCGAACTTGTAAAGTCGCATAGTTCCTCGAAATGAGGTTACAATAATAAAGTTCTGATAGATCAATCTGTGCTCAAAAATAGCTAGCATGCTAAAAGATGGCAGCGATTTAAAATTAATGTCGACATTTCGTAAATGAAACGGTGGTCGATGATTAAAAGCAGACACGGACACGGTAGCTCAACAGTAGCAGTGACTGCCATTGAGGCCCCAAGTGGGGAAACACAAATTCTCAAGAAAAATGAAATATATCTATAAGTTTTCATTAGATCTAAATGTTATAATTTCTTTCAGATATATATTACACAAACCTTTATCTTAATTCAATGAAAACAAAACGTCGACTCACCGTATTTCCATGATTGATTCTGTAAATTTATCACACACTAAAATATGCTGACTACCGTTCTACTGATAAGCCGCCTAGACGGCTACTGGGAAAACAGCCTCTTCTCTGAAACTTAGCTCCAAACTGTTTTTTTTTTTTTTCGGCGGAAAAATAAAAATGAACTAATCCGCGCGAAGCTGAGAAAACTCAGCTTTAATTCCTGTAAAACTTCACAATTCCTCAAGAATTTTATGCACTTTCATTTGAAGTTCTTTCGCGATTTTCTCAGTCTGTCCGTGCAGCCAGCTTCCTTCAGAAAATGGCGTTAATCACTCGGGTATTGAGTTACTAAGGGGCGGAGCTAACTCCAATTATATCAGCTGCCGAGGTTGGGAGAATTTGTCGCTAAAGTACATTTTCACAACAATCACTCATCCTAGAATCAGCGTTTTTAACTTATGTTGGATGCTTAAAATCTTGAGAATATTTTTAATGTTATCGAATATTGTTAAAAAATACTTTTAACATGAACATGTTTAAGATGAAACAAGATTTTTATTAGTTGACTGTATATCTTTGTAAAGAATCTTAATTTCAAAAGTATCTTAAGAATGGCATTCGGAAGTCCACTTTGCGGTTTTGAAACAAAATAGAGTCGTCTTTGTTTTATCGGTTTCGTTATCACATTTGCAACCACGCAATTCACTATTCTCCCAACCCAGGTATTTGGGTTTCCGACTAATTTGCATATGATTGACAGCTGCAAGAAAAGTTCTTGGTAAAGTCGGAAACTAATAATTCTTCCGCCAAAGAAGTAGTTACCTAACAATCTTTTTTCATGGAAATGATAATGTGGATTTAAAAGACTAGAAAACGTATTTCTCTAAGCAATAAAATTGTTTAGATGAATCTGTTCCTTTTGTTTTGTCGTTTCTTATTTTGACAATATTTTGATAGATCTAGATTGTGAATCAGCCTCTGTATCCATGCGAACGAATACATCTACCAGAGTTAAGATTAGGACAGCGGATCTCGAACATGGTGGCTCTATAAGAAAATTTTGATAGATTTGTGATAGAATTTTAGTGAAATTCGGCGCTTTGTCGCCTGGAGAATCAAAAGGACAATTGTTTTCTTCATTTAGAAAAGTAAGAATGAAGATGAGAAGTGCATCATTCCGTTTGTTGGTTCCACTGCTTCTCATTTCATCCTGGATTTTTGACGTTACCGACGGAGCGGTAAGTGAGGGTCTCAACAGGGACATTTTGTTTGCCTCTTTCATAGCAGATTCTTGGTTCTCTATTTTATTCTAGAATCATTTTCTAATTTCTTTGTTGGCTATTTTATCTATCTTCACAAAAATGTCGATACTGACTGTATTTTTCAAAGTTACAACATATTTTATAGATCTATTTCATAAAGTTTTACATAGATCTAGATCTAGCAAGGGATTTTTTTTTTTGTTAATCATTATCCAGATCTAGTTAAAACTCCCGTCAAAACATTTTCTCTTGAAGATGTTGGTGTTTTTGTAGTAATATTTGTAAATATGCGTTGAGACTTTGTCTTATAAATCACCAATTTCGGTTTCTTAGAGAGCAAGCTATATAAAATGTCGTCTGCGACTTAGCGTAACGGTAAGTGAACCAGTCTAAAATATTGTCGTCTGCGGAGTAGAGGGAAGACAGTTCTAGTTCCCACAATGTTTTATTTATCTTTTCCGGTTTCCTTATTATCGTTACAGAAATAGAACTGGTACTTTAGTGTACCTAAATAATTTAGAACATATAGATCTAGACTTTGTTTAGATCTAGTGATAACTTTTGATTCAGCATAGTCTATATCTTGAACTAGTATTTTGTCCAATGTCACACAAAGAAGAAAATACTCACCAGGTCAGCAAAAAAGCAGACATTTCCTAGTAGACTGCTGTACCTGACAAAATTTGATGTTAACCCATTACCAAACTGCAAAATTCTAGACTGGTCCAAATTCAGACTCTGCAGACGACAATTTCAAGTGAGTGAAATTTTAAATTTTTGGGTCTTTTTGGATAGAATACATTGTGGGAAATGAAGAAATTGCTTGTCACAAGCAATCTCTTCATTTTCCACAATGTTTTCCAAAGGCATTTTTGTGGGGAGTCAAAAAGCATCACTGGGTGGGAATGGGTTAATAGATTTCTGTACAACAGATCACAGGAAAAAGTGAGATTAATGGAGGTAAAAAGCATTTCCTTCTTTTGTCTCAATGTTTCCCATGCCTTTTCTCTTGACAGCATGTTTCTATAGATCTAATATTGTTTTATAACTTTTTTCTAAAAGACAGATAGAATCGTTGATAAATATTCAGATCAGGCTCCCTGGTCACTAAGTCAACAATGACATAATCTGTCTGCCCTACCTTAAATGTGTTAATTGGTTATCTTAATTGGTTACTTCTGTTAGAGATTACAATGATGTAATTAAGTAGCACTTGATAATTATTATTAGCTCCACTGGCCGAAGGCCAGCGGGCTATTGTCATGGCGTTGTGTCCATCGTGCGTCCGTGCGTCCGTCCGTGCGTCCGTTAACTTTTTCTTTAAACATCTTCTCCTCTTATACCAGTAGGCCAATTTTGACCAAACTTGGCAGGAATGTTCCTTGGGTGACCCTTTTCAAAACTTGTTCGCGAATTTTTGATTTGTCAAAAAATGTGGGCGTGGCAGGGCGGGGCTTATCAGACTTAGAGAAATCATAAGAAAATTCTTTAAAAATCAACCATTGGGCCAATTTGAACCAAACTTGGCAGGAATGTGCTTTGAGTCATTCTTTTCAAAATTTGTTTACAAATTTTTACATTTGTCAAAAAATGTGGCCGTGGCAGGGAGAAAGGGGCTTATCAGACTTAAAGAAATCATAAGAAAATTCTTTAAAAATCAACCATAGGGCCAATTTGAACCAGACTTTGCAGGAATGTTCTTTGAGTCATTCTCTTCCAAATTTGTTCACAAATTTTTACATTTGTCAAAAAATGTGGCCGTGGCGGGGAGAAAGGGGCTTATCAGACTTAAAGAAATCATAAGAAAATTCTTTAAAAATCAACCATAGGGCCAATTTGAACCAGACTTTGCAGGAATGTTCTTTGAGTCTCTCTTTTCAAAATTTATTCACAATTTTTTAAATTTGTCAAAAAATGTGGCCGTGGCAGGGAGGAAGGGGCTTATCAGACTTAAAGAAATCATAAGAAAATTCTTAAAAAATCAACCAGTGTGCCCAATTGAACCAAACTTTGCAGGAATGTGCCTTTAGAGTTCTATTTAAAATTTGTTCACAAATTTTTATATTTGTCAAAAAAAATGTGGCCGTGGCAGGGAGAAAGGGGCTTATCAGACTTAGAGAAATCATAAGAAAATTCTTTAAAAATCAACCATAAGGTCAATTTGAACCAGACTTTGCAAGAATGTTCTTTGAGTCTCTCTTCAAAATTTATTCACAAATATCAAGATTTGGCTGCCGCTGTGTAAGGCTTACAAGAAATCATGTGATAATTCTTCCACTTTAACCAGTGGAGCGATTCAGGCCCTCCTGGGCCTCTTGTCATTTGAGGTGTCTTGAAGATAGAGGGATTGTTAACCCATTACCAGACGACAACTCTTTGGATTGTTCCAATTTGAAAGGTATTGCAGACGACAATTGCAAGTTGATGAAATTTTAAAAGTATTTCCATTTGGGTTAGAAAACATAGTGGAAAATGTAGAAATTGCTTGTGACAAGCAATTTTTTTCATTTTCTGCAATATTTTCCAAAGCCATATCATTTCTTGTGAGGAAGTCAGAAGGAGTCACTATGCAGTAATGGAATAATGGTTGTATTACAAAATAGTCCGTTGTCAATTCTCAAAGTCCAACAATCTTTTTAAGAATTTCTAAAATATCTGAATATATCTATAGAAATCTGCAATATTTCTGCTGAGCACTGTAATTTGTGCACAAATTGTACTTAATTCTTTCTCTATTACTAAAATGTGTTCCCCCCAACTGTTCAGAAGAGCACTCTAATATTTCCCAAAATGAACAATCAATAGGCTAAGCCCTCTTCCCAAAATTGAAATGTTTGAAAAAAGTCCTGAAAGCGTCTTTCATCATTACAGTATGTTTTTCTCTCTTTATTTATTTTCAAAGATTGTACAATAGCATCACCTTTAGATGAGCACATGTTCAAAGAAAACAGGGTTGCCTCGCGTCAGGGAAAAGTCAGAGAAATTTAATATTTTTCAAGGTCAGGGAATTGTCAGGGAATTTTATGAAATGTCAGGGAAATTGGAAAATACCAGCAAATGTCAGGGCATTGTCAGGGATTTTTGATAAGATAAGATACAATGCCATATAATAAAATGATTTCAGCATCCCGTTTTAAAATTGTCTCAAAATGATGTGAGTTACCGAGAAATTACCAAGACGAAACATGTCAGGGAATTTTCCAATTTTGTCAGGGAATTGTCAGGAAGTTTTTTTTTCTCTGACAAGTAGCAATCCTGGAAAAACAAAATTACAAAAGAAATTGTCTCATGTATTTTCACCCTTGTATATTTGCAGGCATGTAAAGGCTGTGCTTCTGCTGTATGTATTTGTGAAGGTTCCCAAGGCTTACCAGTAAGTAGATCTAAACATTTCATCAAACCTGAAAATAACATTTTGGTAAACTGGCTGAGTCATAGATCATTTCATAGTGTTCATTCATAATATGCATAAAAATTTGAATTTCTTATTCTTCAGATTATTCTAAAGAGCTATTTACATTTAAATGCCTTTGGGTGAGACTTTAATGAAAAAGGTACTGTGGAAGACAAGTTAAGAGTTAACCCTGTAGTAGTGAGTTTTATGCAATTGCCTCTTAATTAATGTTCAAGAATAAATGACCATGATCTTGTAAGTTTCTTTCATCTGATCTTTCACATTTATACAGGGAGCTTCTGGTTTGACTGGTCTACGAGGATCTCAAGGATTTCCTGGGTTCCCAGGTCCAGAGGGCAAGTTTGGGGCGAGAGGTCGTCCAGGTAACCCCGGAGAACCAGGGGCTGAGGGACCAAAAGGGCTCAGGGTAAGTTATAGCTAGAACATATTGTTGCTTTTCAACAAAAGCTTCGTAACTGCAGCTTAAAACAAGCTCCAGTTATGAGGATTTTGTTGAAAAGCATCAATATTTTGTAAATGTCTTTGTTAAGTTACAAGAACAATAATTTCAGTATTTTTCATTTCGATGATATACCATTTTACTTATCAGGTGTGCTCGTTCTATGCTGTTTCCAAGATAAGGAGAAATGTGTAAATGTCAGTGAAATAGCTTTTCATAAAATTCATATCCTACTGATAAAAGATAACTACTGTAACTTATTTAACACTGTAAATGTTATTGGTAACATCCCAATTGGTCTACTCCCATTTCGTCTACTGTTTTTTAAGTGCATTGAGTCCCAATTCGTCTACTGTTCCAACTCGTCTTCTTTCATGTCAAATCATCAATAAACAACATTATTTTTGTTTTAAGAAAAGAAATTAAGTCAATATATTCACAAAAAAAATAAAAAATGCAAACATTTTAATAAAAATCATATAGTACCATATTGACATACAAAGTATAGAAAAGTAGACGAAATGGGACTTATGTCCAAAATAGTAAAATAGTAGAGGAATTGGGAGTAGATGAATTGGGAGTAGACGAAATGGGATTAAACCATGTTATTGTCAATGTTATAGCTCATGATAAATGACCTGGTAGAACTTCTATCTAATTGATAGAGATGCTCTTCCAGGTCATTTATCACGAGCTATACAAATTACAATGTAGGATAAACTTTGACTAAATGACTTATTAGCTACCTCTTTCCTATTCTAAATTTATGTTTATGATATTATCCCATTCCCAAATGGCTTAACTATAATACATGTCCAAAGTCAAGGATGATGCAGATGACCATTTCGAGTGACAGAAATTTTAGTTTTTTGGTCTTTATGGGTAGAAAACATCGTGGTAAATGGAGAAATTGCTTGTCACAAGCAATTTCTTCATTCACATCAATGTTTTACAAAGCTTTTCCAAAGCTTATATCTTGTAGGGTGTCAAAAGGCTTCACTGTTTGGGAAAGGGTTAGATAAATTCATACATATTATATTTTGTTGTTTTGTCTACAGGGTGCTACAGGTCTGAATGGAGTGGCTGGCGTACCTGGTACACCTGTAAGTATATACTTTAGTCTGTAAATTTTCACCTGAACATGATGTGACGCAGAATTATCAATAGTCTACTCGCCAGCAATTGACCAAACGCCAATCATAGATCGCTCCGCCCAATGCAAAATCTAGTACAAACAATGGGGGCATTGGCATGTCGATTGTTTTGATTGTCAGTCGATAGATCGATACAATACCACATGCAACAAAGAATTTAGAACAAACAATGGTATTGTGGCATTTTTCTGATCGTCCATTTGCTTATCCATGGTTTTGATTGACAGCCGGCATTTGGTCAATTGTACAATGTCCAACAGAATCAATGGTTTCTGTAAGCATTGTGACTTGGTATTCTTCACATGCTCCTTATGTCAATGTACAACAGATAGTCTTGAAAATATATTTAGAAAACCATTGAAGGTTGTGATTATCTAGGCTAGGTTCAGGTGGAAAAAATCTAACTATACAATTGTTTTCTCTTTTTGATGATTCAATTTTGAACAGTTTTCCTTCAAAATACTAATAACAGTAGTGTTTTCTATGCAATTTAAATTGTAAGGATTTCTGTAAAAAATATATTGTAATGATTATGCTTTATAAAATATATGTTTGAATTACAATTTAGCCAGATTCAGTTAGTACAGTTATGTATTTCTTTAATCTGATAATGATTGGGTCTAAAAATCTTACATCTTGCATACTGTCAGATTGTTAAAATCTCTCTCCCCCCTCTCTCTATCTGTTGGTCTATAAAGTATATACTTGACGCCTATTTCAGGGTTTGGATGGTATAGAAGGGGCTACGGGGCCCAGAGGTATTGATGGTTGTAATGGTACAAAGGTAGGTCAATGTTCAGTTTAAGATATTCCATCGATCATAAGATATCACATTTCGGGCATCATCCATGGCAACAGAAATTGACAAGGGTAATCCTTGTCAATTTCTGTTAATATGGACCCTTGGAAACAGCGAAGGAATCCCATGGTCAATTTTCGTTGCCATGGTGATGCCCAAATTTGCACAAAGTGCTGTGTATCTAATGATGGGCGGAATACCTTAAGTCATCTCATTACAATCTTATTGTAATAAAAAAACTGAATTTATATTTTATGTCTCTATAACAAATGCATGCCATAAATGCTTAAATTGGAATTACATGCTTCAGTCAAAAGATTAACACTGATCTGGTGTATGCTTTTGCATTACACATAATGTATCTATTGTTACAAAGAAGCATAGTACAAACTTCTTATAGTAACTATTCTTGTTTTACAAACTTTTGTTGGTAATACAGAAAGTCATGTTTTAATAAGAACATTCTCTTTGACGGCGAAAGGTATGGAAGCGAATGAAATTCGTCGCATTATAAGAGTTGACATGGCTACTTGAACTGCCATTTACTGGTAAATTATATCAAAAGAGGTTGGCTTTTTCAATGAAAGCAACACTGTTACGAACAAAATTCTGTAAGTCTGACTTGGCCAAACCTTTTCAAATACTTTGCTTTTAGGGAGAGCCAGGCAGACCAGGTTTAGATGGTGCCCCAGGTTTACCCGGTCCTCGAGGTTTAGAGGGTCTCTCAGGACCAAAGGTATGTAATAACTTGTTGTTTTCAGTGTAATAGGGAACGATTTTATCCAATTAACAGTGACGTCATTTCAGACAAACAAATAGTATTTTGTTGGTGTTGTTATAAAATCTTGTAACTTTGACTTGATTCAAGCCGTAGTTACAAGATTTTTATAACAACAATGACGATTTATCAAAACATAACAGTAAACCCAGTCTATTTTAAGCATGAAATTCATTGCTATTGGAATGTTATGTTTGTGTTGTTCATTGAACACTTGCATGAATAACTCAGAAACTAAACTCCTTGCAATTCATTGAAACATTGAAAAGAAAACTATATTAGCAACATATCATTTTCTCTAGTTGATCTGAAGTACAAGTAGGTGTTTTAAATTAAATTGTAAATTGAGAAGTATAAGAAATAGTTCATTAGTCATGGTTTGGAGAATAGTTTGAGTTTATTCATCATTTGTTTCAGGAAGACCCCAATGAGGGTAGTACCATTGGCAGTTAGAGGTCAGGAAACATATTTTCTTAACCCATTACTGCTCAGTGACACTTTTTGACTCCTTCACAAGAAAATCCTTGGGAAAACATTGTGCAAAATGAAGAAATTGCTTGTGACAAGCAATTTCTCCATTTCCCACAATGTTTTCTTCACAGAACGTCGAAAATGTAGAATTTCATTCACATGAAATTGTAATCTGCAAGTCAGATCTTTGAATTTGGACAAGTCTGAAATTTTTCCGTTTGGTAATGGGTTAAAGTAACTTATTTCCCAAGAACATTTACATGTTCATACTTTTTAGGGTGATCCTGGTGAGGGAGGTACTATTGGTAGAGGCCAGAAAGGAGAGCCTGGTGACCCAGGTCTTGATGGAGGAAATGTGAGTGATAATAATTATAACATCATCATTCATAAAATTTGCTACAGGAAAAGCGAATTAAAAAAGATATAAATTCAAAGTTTTGACAAAATGCATTATCTATTGTTAGCTCACCTGAGCACGAAGTGCTCAAGGTGAGCTATTGTGGTCGCTTTTTGTCCGTCGTCCGTCCGTCTGTCCGTCCGTTCACATTTTCTTTAAACATCTTCTCCTCCTATACCATTGGGCCAATTTTTACCAAACTTGGCAGGAATGTTCCTTGAGTGACCCTTCTCAAAACTTGTTCGCGGATTTTTGATTCGTCAAAAAATGTGGGCGTGGCAGGGCGGGGCTTATCAGACTTAGAGAAATCATAAGAAAATTCTTCAAAAATCAACCATGGGGCCAATTTGAACCAAACCTGGCAGGAATGTGCCTTGAGTCATTCTTTTCAAAATTTGTTCACAAAATTTTACATTCGTAAAAAAATGTGGCCGTGGCAGGGAGAAAGGGGCTTATCAGACTTAGAGAAATCATAAGAAAATTCTTTAAAAATCAACCATTCAGCCCAATTGAAGCAGACTTTGCAGAAATGTTCCTTGAATCACTCTTTTCAAAATTTGTTCACAAATTTTTACATTTGTAAAAAATGTGGCCGTGGCAGGGCGAAAGGGGCTTATCGGAAATCATGAGAAAATTCTTTAAAAATCAACCATTGGGCCTATTTGAAGCAAATGTGATAGGAATGTGCCTTGAGTCACTCTTTTCAAAATTTGTTCACAAATTCTTACATTTGTCAAAAAATGTTGGCGTGGCAGGGAGAATGGGGCTTATCGGACTTAGAGAAATCATAAGAAAATTCTTTAATTATAAATCATTGGGCCCAATTGAAGCAGACTTTGCAGGAATGTTCCTTGAGTCACTCTTTTCAAAATTTGCTCACAAGTTTTTACATTTGTCAAAAAATATGGATGTGGCAGGGAGAAAGGGGCTTATCAGACTTAGAGAAATCATGAGAAAATTCTTTAAAAATCAACCATTGGGCCTATTTGAAGCAAATGTGATAGGAATGTGCCTTGAGTCACTGATTTCAAAATTTGTTCACAAATTCTTACATTTGTCAAAAAATGTTGGCGTGGCAGGGAGAAAGGGGCTTATCGGACTTAGAGAAATCATAAGAAAATTCTTTAAAAATAAATCATTGGGCCCAATTGAAGCAGACTTTGCAGGAATGTTCCTTGAATCACTCTTTTCAAAATTTGCTCACAAGTTTTTACATTTGTCAAAAAATATGGATGTGGCAGGGAGAAAGGGGCTTATCAGACTTAGAGAAATCATGAGAAAATTCTTTAAAAATCAACCATTCGGCCCAATTGAAGCAGACTTTGCAGGAATGTTCCTTGAATCACTCTTTTCAAAATTTGCTCACAAAATTTACTTTGGGAATCATGCATACATGCTACAGATAAGAGGAGATAATAGCTTTTCAAAAATCAACATTTTGTTCAACATTCATCAAACCTTATGTTGTTGGTGAGCATTTAGTCATCTGCTTGAAAAGATTAATACATTCTACATAATGTTTGGATATAAATAATAAATTTAGACTGTCATTTCTATTTCTCTTATCTATTTCTCTCATCTGTTGCTCTGGATGCCCCTATGTTTATCTTATGTAAACAAATAAGAAGGGATTAACTTAGCTTATCAGATGTTGATTTTTCGCTATATTTTTTCAAATAACAGACCAAATCTTGTAAATTGTGCTTATGATTTATTATAATGATATATCATAAATGATGGAATAGTATGCTTTGAAAATTAGCCATATGTGTATATTGTGAAATAAAAAAATAACCTCAACCATTGTGCTAATTCATACCCAACTTTATAGGATTGATTCGAACAAAATTATTATTTAATTGTTTCCAAACAGAAAGCCCTTAGTTTGATGCCTTTGAATTTGACCTAATTGCCATTTTCACTCTTGTCATCTTGATTCAGGTGAGCGATTTAGGACCATCATGGTCCTCTTGTTTAACTTTGACACATTGGACAATTACGTGATACAATATTTTCAGAAAATATTCAATAATTTTGTAAATTCTGGACCGATTTGAATTCGGTTTGAAGCAGGGAATGTGGGCAGACGCTACGCATTAGAAAGTTGTAGTGGATTTTTGAAATATCAACTGATAAAAAAGTTATTGAAGATCAACCAACATTTTGGTTGATCTTCTGTAACATTTTTATCAGTTGATTTTTCAAAAATCCACCATGTCCAGGTTATTCCTGACATTTTTCCATCTTCCCTGCTTCAAACGGAATGCAAATTAGCCAAGTATTGACAAAGTTATTATCGGGAATTCTAAGTCACATGATTATACACTGTGTTTGACAGAAAAAAAAATCAGAAAAAAACCTCTTGTGAGATTACATGGCAAGTTGATATCTCTCTCATTACATAATTTTGCCACATCAACAGAATGAATATACTTTAAAGACCAAAAATTCTGTTGAAAATTTTATTTGATTATTTTATTTTCTATATTATTTTATTTGATTTCTGGTAAAAAAAAGATTCATTCTCTAAGTCATGTTAAGTATATCTACTGAACTAAAAGCACAATCTTCAATATCAGTTATACAATATTTGGAATAATGGAGAATGCTCTTTATTCTAATAATTAGCATAATCATCTGACTATATTGACCTTTTCTATTTCTAAGGGATTTCAAGGATTCAAGGGTCGTCCCGGAGCTCGTGGTATCCCTGGTGCTAGGGGTCCGCCAGGTGATCGAGGAGAGGAGGGACTCGACGGAGAAAAAGGTCCACCCGGAGAAACACCCATTGTATCACCCAAGGGAGAAAAGGTTTGTCACAGCTTACTATTCATAATAAAAAGAAAAAGAGGGTAACTGCAACGTTTTAGAATTGATAATTTAACCATTTTATCAGAACTTTCTGGTTTAATTTTGAAGTCCAAAAGTGATGTTGAATGATTACAGAGTCAGGGCTTGACTTTAAGAAAGGTCTACATTATCCCTGTTCCAGCTGAGACTGTGTGTCCATGTCGCTTATATGTCTGCCATAGTGAGGTTGGCATTTATTGCAAAGATAACAACTGGAACCTTTTTAATATCTTATGAAACATAATAGAAATGGCCTTGATATTTCACACAAAGACTGCCAAGGACTTCCATTTGGGATCATAACCTTGACCTTGGAGTTAGACCTTTCTTTATCTTTGAGATAGACTTTTGATATTTCATACATGGATACCTCTTGCCAAGACTTATGCATTATTAGAGATTAACTACTGATATTTTGTACATGGATACCTCTTGCCAAGACTTATGCATTATTAGAGATAAACTACTGATATTTTGTACATGGATACCTCTTGCCAAGACTTATGCATTATTAGAGATAAACTACTTTTATTTCATACATGGATACCTGATGCCAAGACTTTTGATTTGGATCTATGACTTTTGATATTGTGACCTTGTCCTTTGAATTAGATCTATTTAATAATGACAAGCATCTAATAATATTAGGTTTGTTGTTCATGGACAACTCTTGTTACACAATATTTCTATCCTTACAGGGTCAACCTGGAGATGTCGGACCCGCGGGAGATCCGGGTCCGCCGGGTAATCTTGTTGGACCAGAACGTCCGGAGAATGTTATCCGTGGAGAACGAGGTACAAAAGGAACAAAGGGAGAACCAGGAGAAGAGGGAAACTTTGGCCTGCCTGGTCTACCTGGCAATGATGTAAGTATGCTGTTATCATGTCTATTAATGTATGGTCCACTCCTAATAAGATTCACACAAGGACTTAATTATTTGGGTGATGCGGTAAACATTTGGCGTTGGACCATTCCATTGCGGAATGTGTCTGACATAGCCCAAATTGTTAACGACGTCACACAAAAAGTTCTGACGTTGTGTGATCTGATTAGGGATGGCCTACCTTAGTTTATTTGTTAGCTGTTCAGTTTTTTGAGTAAAAACACTATCATTAATTTGACAATTTCCAAATACAGTCAATCTTGCTCAAGCGACCACGTGCATTAAGCGACTTTTTGTTTGAAGCGACCACTCTCGGGTCCTCCCGATGAAATTCCTTCTTTAAATTGTTGCATTAAGCGTTTTTCCCCTAACGCGACCAGCGACCAGCATTTTGGGGTCCATCAAACAATGGGATGTTATCTTAAGCGACCGTTACACATTACCGATCATTTGGGAAAGGTGTCAAACGTATGTAATCGATATGAAAGCTGTGAAATTGCCCTAATTAACAGCAATTTAGTCACCTGTGAAGTCAATCAAAACTGTAAACAATATTGTTCGATGCTGACCAATGGATTTCATGAAAGAAAAGCTTTTGACCAATGAAATGGCAGATTACTTTTTGTTTGTTATGCAATCTGGATTACCGTAAATAATTTGGAATAATGTTCCCCATATAATAATGTTTATACTTTAAATAGAATTTTAGATTAATATTGGATTGCAAAACCTGGGGAGATCATGTCTGATTGTCAAGAATAAACTTTGGTCGATCAAGTATGCATTATTTAAATATCTAAAGAAGAAAATCTAATGTGAAAATATTTTTTGTTCGATTAAATGTTATGAACAAAATAAATCAAGTCACCATTGAACAAAGGGAAATAACTGTAATGTTTATCAAAAATAAGCGAAATGAAACTGACATTAAACACCCAAAGATGGTGAAATGATATCTTGTATGTTATTAATTCCTTCATTTCTTTTCACAATTTGACTAAATCAATGATTATTCCCTAAATCAGAGACATATTTCTTTTAACTTAATAATAATTTGATCTATCATACAGTTGGTCGTTATTCAATAACCCTCTTTTACAGAAGTAGAAATTTTGGATAAACATTGTGTGGAAGGGAGAACTCGCATGATATACATTGTATTCAGAGACCGTTTTGTTAAGCGACCGTTTTTGAAATTCCCCCAGGGTGGTCTCTTAATACAAGATTGACTGTATATTAAACCATATTGGACAAAATACATCCATGGACGTTAACAACTTATTGTTGCCCTTCTACTAACACTGTCTTTCAGTCTGTCTGTTTATTCACCAATGCATACTCTTACAATTAAAAGTCAATAATACAAAATCACACATCCATTATGTCTTGTATTTCAGGGTTTGAAGGGATCTGTGGGAACAAAAGGACCTAAAGGAGAACCAGGCTCACCTGGTCGCATTGTGAGTAAAATTCTACCCATTATCTTGACTTTATGGAGCATTATTGTTTCAAAAACAAATTATGTTCGGTATTGTAACAACTTTTCTTTTGTATTTTGGAAATATTCAAGCTGTAAATTTTTAAGCTGTAATATCTTCATATTCAGAATGTGAAGATAAATTTATTAACCCTTTCCCAAACAAGACCTTGTTTTGACATCCCTATGAGAAAAGGCTTGGGAAAACATTGAAACAAAAGAAGAAACTGCTGATAACCAGCAGTTTCTCCTTTTGTCTCAATATTTTCTCTGCCAAATTTTACACAAATTCTATCTTTAGTAACTTCCATTTTGTCATTTGTGGCAGTTTTTGAAGAGGGTCACCCTAAAATTTTGCTGTTTGGGAAAGGGTTAAGGGCCTTACAAACATACAACAATACATAGATTTGACTTGTCTACTAAAAAAGAAGAGCTCTGACCATGATGGAACATGTTTGAATCCCAAACAATTGAGCCAGGATCTGGAAAAACGTCCCTTATAGCATTTTTCAAAATTGAGTTTAAAGATCAGCCTGTTGTCAAATGGTGTCCAATATGCATCCATGCTGCTCTCTTTAAGTTACTACAGGTCACGAAGAAGCTATTAGAGAACAACATAGATCCTTATCAGACTGTGCGTATGCACAGGCTGATCTGGATCTATGTTGGGCTCAAAAGCCTTAAGGGACATTTTTCCAGATCCTGGCTCAATTATTTTTACCACCAGTTACATTTGACCCTAGCTTGTTATGCTCATATTTGCAGGGTAAGCGTGGTAAAGACGGACCTCCAGGACCGTATGGTTTTAAGGGAGAAAAAGGAGAAGAGGGTCGACCAGGTATTACTGGCTTACTCGGAGAAAAAGGGTTATTTGGTGACAAAGGTTTTAAGGGAATGATTGGTGATAGAGGCCCACAGGTGAGTCAAGCAGGGTTTTTTTCCTTTATGACCTTAGGGAAACATTAAGGGAAAGAAAAATTGCTGTTTCCTGTTAAAAATAATTTTTACAGGAGAAAAAATATTGTCTTATCCTTAAGGATGAAAAAGAAGATTCAATGGGATTTGAGTAATTCTTAAGGTAGCGCACTCAAGGTCAGAACCTTTCATGTGATGTCGTTAACGTACCTGAACCTATTTAAGTGATGTTGTAGACATTTGGTGTTTCTCTTTCTGTCTCCTTATTTTCTGTACAATGTTGTACATAAATCTGGTCTTTATGTATTGTAGGGTATAAAAGGTAGAGATGGGGGTGGTACAGGTCTTGTTGGTCTACCTGGACCTATGGGAGATGTAGGACCTAAAGGTCAGACAGGTCTACCAGGTAAGGTCATAAACTTATATCAGACTTTCTTCAAAGAAATAAAAACTCTTTTGACAAGACTATGAAAATGTATATAACCTTGGCAAAGCTTGTACCATCTCACAAATATTATATTGATATTTGCTATTTAGGGTTAAGTCAGATGAACCTTTCATTTTCTACCTAGGTTAAAGTTGTAGGTCAAATATTAAAACCAATGCCACATTTAAAAAAAAAAAAAAAAAAAAAAAAAAACATTACAGGTATTGATGCTCCACAAATATTGTGTGTTTTACTTTGATTTAAGGTATCAGAGGAGAAGATGGCCCTCGAGGATTTGACGGCCCCGTGGGTCCACCAGGAGCTGACGGATTCCCTGGTGAACCAGGAGACCAGGGTTATAGTATTAAGGGAGATCGTGGTGACATTGGTAAGTGGTAATTACATTCTATATTTTATTCATTACAGTATATAATATGCCACGCTTTATCATTTAATGTTTTAACCTATTACCCCACAATGACACCTTTTTACTCCTCGCAAGTTAAAGGCTTTGGAAAACATCATGGAAAATTGCAGAAATTGCTTTTGACAAGCAATTTCTTCATTTCCCACAATGTATCTATCTATAGAAAGACCAAAAAATGTAAAAAAAAATTCAGTCACTTGATTATGTTGTCTGCAACAGTTTTGAATTTTGACCAGCCTAGAAATTTGATGTCTGGTAATGTTTTAAATGACATATTGTTCGATTCTTTTTTGCTACTTTTTGATAACAGTCAATTTATCAATTTTCTATTCCCAGGTTTGAATGGTGTGAATGGTAAGAGAGGAGATGATGGCATCCCTGGTTATAATGGCATTGCTGGAGATAAAGGATTAGCCTGTGAAACAATCTTTGGCCCTGATAGCTTACTAGCATCTGTTTTTCATCCCTAAAAGGGCATGGTTTGGAAAACATTGAGGCAAAAGAAGAAAATGCTGATGACCAGCATTTTCTCCTTTTGTCTCAATATTTCTCTATCTCATTGTCCTTAAATCCTTTCATTTATCTGCATCCATTTTGTTGTCTGTTGCGGCTTTTCTTATTGAATGTCTATATCTTTTCTGTTTGGGAAAGGGTTTAACTCAATCAGTTATCAATTCTTTCTTCAGGTTTGAATGGTGTAAATGGTAAAAGAGGAGAAGATGGCATTCCTGGTTTTAACGGTATTGCTGGAGATAAAGGATTAGCTGGTGAAACAATTGTCGGTCCCGACGGGTTCAAAGGTCAACGTGGTCGAGATGGTCGCCCTGGGTTACGGGGTTTCCCTGGTGATGCTGGGTTTACAGGTTACCCTGGACGACCTGGGGACGGGTTAGACATCACTGGACCTCCGGGTGTGCCTGGTTTCCGTGGTGACCCAGGTCCATTTGGACCTGACGGGAGAAATGGTGAGCCAGGGGCATCAGGACTTCCAGGATTTAAGGGAGAGCCGTGTCCGTTCTGTCCTGATGGCATTCCTGGACGTGGTGGTGATATGGGAGATAATGGAATACCGGGTAAGCGGTATTAGACTTGGTCAGAATCCCTTCTTACATTTGCCAAAAGTCATGCATCTTTCACCAAAATTTAATGTTCTAAGAAATTGTAAATGTTGGATGAGCGGCAACAGTTTCAACAATACTATTGAAAAATATATTAGGGATGTCAAAACTAGGTTTTGTTATGGTACGGATTGATCAACCTAAACATCTTGCATATATCAGGGTTTTCCATGACACATAAATCGTGCATCGTAATTACAAAACAAATGACCACCTACAAAATTTACCTGCGGCTCATTGATTTTTGTAGACAAAATGTATAGATATTGTTCAACCCACAAAATTTGAGAAATGGCCCTCGACTTTGAAGTCAAGGAGGTCACAATTCCCGAGAGAAAACACTTACCCATGAAAATAATCCTATATTGCAGGAGACCCTGGATATTTTGGTTTCCCTGGTTTACCTGGTCTGAAGGGTAGCATTGGTATTGATGGATTCCAGGGTTCAGTCGGTCTCCCCGGACCTACAGTAAGTGTGACAGTATTAACACATTCCCAAACTGCACAAAAATCGACTGTTTCTATTTGAAAAATGATTCATGTGACAAAGTAAATGTTAATAAAGATGTTTTTCGTGAAAAATATGGAACAGAAATGTAGAGGTAAAAGGAGCAAATGCTGATGATTGCCATTCTCTTCTTTTGCCTCAATGTTTTAATAAGCCTTTTTAGCTCCACCTGAGCACGAAGTGCTCAATGTGAGGTATTGTGATCTATCAGTGTCCGGCGTCCATCTGTCCGTCTGTCCGTCACGGCGTGAACAATTTCTTTAAACGACATCTCCTCCTAAACTACTGGGTCAAAATCAACCAAACTTGGCAGAAATGTTCCTTGGGTGGTCCCTTATAAAAGTTGCTAAAAGAATTGAAATCCATGAAAAACTCTGGTTGCCGTGGCATCGGAAAATGGGAAAGTTCACAAAAGCTCAACAATTTCTTTAAACGACATTTCCTCCCAAACTACTGGGTCAAAATCAACCAAACTTGGCAGAAATGTTCCTTGGGTAGTCCCTTATAAGAATTGCTAAAAGAATTGAAATCCATGAAAAACTCTGGTTGCCGTGGCATCGGAAAATGGTAAATTTCTTAAAAGCTCAACAATTTCTTTAAACGACATCTCCTCCTTAACTTCTGGGTCAAAATCAACCAAACTTGGCAGAAATGTTCTTTGGGTGGTCCCTTATAAGAATTTATAAAAGAATTGAAATCCATGAAAAACTCTGGTTGCCGTGGCATCGGAAAATGGTAAATTTCACAAAAGCTCAACAATTTCTTTAAACAACATCTCCTCCTTAACCTATGGGTTAAAATCAACCAAACTTGGCAGAAATGTTCCTTGGGTGATCCCTTATAAGAATTGTCAAAAGAATTGAAATCCATGAAAAACTCTGGTTGCTGTGGCATCAGAAAATGGGAAATGTCATAAAACTCATCAATTTCTGTAAACAACATCTCCTCCTAAACTACATGGCCAAATTCTTCTCTGGGACCACAATGCGTAACATATGCAAAGTTATTTGGCATTATTAAAACATTACTCAGGTGAGCGATTTAGGGCCCTCAGGGTTCTCTTGTATTGGCTATGTATTTCCCCACCAAAATATTACAGAGAAGGTTGAAAGAAGGTTTTTTGACATTCAGTTATGAGCAAGACTATGTAGAAAGCAGATGCTTCTACTTAGAAGCTCTTTGTTGTTTACCTACAACAAGCATACAAACACTAAAAAATTACTAGGCACTGTCACCGAAGTCATTGATAAAATGTTTGATATTTAAAAATTGCCACTTGATCAACTAATCTACAGTACAGCTTGCATGTTTTTTGCCTATTTTCATGCATCACCACGATTTCGTTTCGGATGGAAAAATGCCACAGTTGGCCAAACCCGCGGAATCACTGCGATTTACTACCATGATTTTCCAATGAAAAATATACTGTGTCTTTTACGAGTTTGGTTCTATTCATGTTCAAGTAGAATACCCCTAATGAGGTGTTCCTGAGATTCATATTATATCAGAGTTTTTAAAAATAATTATTATTTGTGTAATTAATTGAGGACAAATTCTTGTCTTTTTCCTTCAGGGTTTTAAAGGTCGTCGTGGAGATTCTGGTTTCCAGGGTGAGACTGGAGAGCCAGGAAAACTCATCTACCCGCCCACAAATAATATAGAAAAAGGAGATTTAGTTGGAGAGAAGGGTTTCCGTGGTCTTGACGGACTTGAGGGACCGGATGGCTTTCCAGGAATACGGGGAGATACAGGCTTGATGGGACCAGTAGGACTTAAGGTAAGTTATTAATCAAACAAAATTTTAGCAAAATTACAAGCAATTTCTTCAATTTTCACAATGGTTTCCAAACCTTCATTTTCAAAACGGTTTCTAAACCTTATATCTTATGAGGTATAAAAAAATATTTGGGAACCAGTCCAAACCACTGCGCATCCACATTTTGTTTACACAGCTTCTAGGCTTATGGATGGAAATAAATAAAATTTTCACAGGTTGTTCCTAGTCACGTTTCACATATTGTCATGGTTTTGCCTCACTCCACTGCATCACATTTAACCCATTACCAAACAACAAAAGTTCTAGACTGCTCAAAATAAAAAGATGTTGCAGGTGAAAATTTGAAATGAACAAAATTTTACATTTTTTGGTCATTTGTGTAGAAAACATAGTGGGAAATGAAGAAATTGCTTGTGACAAGCAATTTCTTCATTTTCCACAATGTTTTCCAAAGCCATTATCTTGTGAAGAGTCAAGAAGAGTTACTGTGTGGTATTGGGTTAAAGAAATCTTTAACCTTTTGCCATTCAATGACACTTTTTGAAGCACTTAACAGAATGAATTCAGGAAAACATTGATAAAAAAGGACAAATTTTCTAGTTTTGCCTCACTTTTGTTTTATTATGCTCCCCGAAAAAATTTTGGGGGAGCATATAGTCGCCATGCTGTCCTTCTGTCCATCCGTCCGTCCTTCCGTCCATCCGTCCACAGCCAGATCTCAGCATCCCTTGGACCAAATTCAATGAAACTTCACAGGTGAACTCCTGGGGTCAATCCCTAGGGACTTTTTTCTCCGTTTCTTGATTTGAGGCTGCATCATGGAAAAAGGGACCTTAATGTAAAAATTAGTTTTTCTCTAATTTCTCTTCATCTAATGGGCAGAATTTAATGAAATTTTGTGCTCATGTGATGAATGAGATGTTCTAGACTATATTCTATAAATAATGTGTGTACAAAAAATCCGTCAATGGAAAAGGGGGCTTAATGTATGATAGGTTTTTTTTGTGACAAACACTTATTCGGGGAGCATAATCCGTCTATGATGGCTCTTGTTATACATGAATCCTTTCTTTATCAGCATCCATTTTTGTTTTCAGCAGCAGCTTTCGAGCTAGACCATCTTGAAATTTTATTTAAAACACTCTAATTTCAAAAGCCTTACTACTAAAGTGTTTAAATCAGTGTTTAAATTTTTCCCTGGATAAGAATTTTGGGATAGATGTATTGTAGGATTTTGTTATTTTGGAAAGAATTAACCCTTTCGTTTGCAAGCGCGCTTCAAAGCGCGCTTAAGGCACGCTTATACTGTATAGGGGGCATCGGCTTTTAAAAGCAATTTTTACACTGTTAAAGTTATCATGACACCGGATATTGCGCAATATTGTTATGTTCTCGTAAAATGTGAAGAAAAACGAAGTTTTTTGGGGTTTGTTTGAGCTGAAACGATGGCAAGGAGGGTTCAGTATTCTGCAGAAGAGGTCCGGCGAATCATCATTTCAGTGCAGGACGATGATGATAGCGATTACCCTGATTTTTTTGGGGAAAAAAGGTGATTTGAACATTAGAAATGTTTCGGCGACTTCGAATAGTGACTCCGATAGTGATTTCAATAACCCTGAACCGAATCCAGTCCCAAATTGTAGGGGTGGGATGGTCGGGGTCATTGCTGGGGGCGTGGTAGGGGTCGTGGGGCTAGAGGTCAAAATTTTGATGAGATGTAAATTTTCTATCAGTTACTCATCATATTGTGAAAGGAAATTAAATAACCTTTCCAATGAAATATAGGTTTATGGGTATTCTGCTAGTAAAATCTATTTATTATGCATGTTTATACATGAAGTGGTTGGAAATAAGGAAAATAGTCATTTCTGGGAAATAATTCTGCAAACGAAAGGCAAATACAAAAAAAGTGTCTTATATTGGGATAGTGACAAACTATGTTTCTACCCACAGGGTGATCCTGGTGCTGTAGGTCGAGACGGATTCGACGGTCTTCGTGGTTTCCCTGGTGATAACGGAGCACAGGGCATGATGGGAGATTCCTCAGACGGTATCCCCGGACGTAAGGGAGCGCCAGGGTTTGACGGATTTGAGGGAACCAACGGTGTTAAAGGCATGAAAGGAGAGAAAGGTTACCCGGCCTCTGAACCCATGATAGAGCGAATTCGAGGTGCGAGAGGTGACCCAGGATTCTTTGGTCTCCCCGGAATGGATGGATTACCTGGTTTTAGAGGTTGGTATTATATGTTCATCATCCTCTAACAAATAGCAAAAGTTTTGACTGATCCAATTTAACCCTTTCCCAAATGCCAAAATTTTAGGGTGATCCACTTCAAAAACTGCCACAAATGACAAAAAAATAGATGTTTAATTATTAAAGATATAATTTGTGTAAAATAGGGCATAGAAAATATTTAGACAAAAGCAGAAACTGCTGGTCATCAGCAGTGTTTTCTTTTGTTGCAATGTTTTCCCAAGCCTATTCAACCAGGGACGTCAAAACCAGGTCTTGTTTGGGTGAGGGTAACTCATTACCACACATCTTCGCTAGCCAAGGTTGAACCCAACTACGTTTGTATTCACCCTTGGCGGATTTAGTCGGATTTTCTTGAAATCGCGAAGCGCCGCCTAGCGGTTGTTCTGCTGGTTGTTTACGTCCATTATTGATGACGTCATTAACGCGCGTTGTCTTTCGCGTCGTATGTCATGCAGATTATGTAAAAGTTAGCTGTTTTTTTGGTCAAATTGTCGAAAGAATAATAATTCGTCGATTAAAGTTAGAGAATTCCTGTCTATTGCAGTGAAATTCGTAGGAAAAATCGCCCATCTTCGCTTTTTTGAGTTGCAAATGCAATGCTTTTTCCCACCCGTTGTCATGATTTGGTTACTCATAACAAATGTATCAGTCGACAATCTGATTGGTTCCAGCGAGACCTCACTGGAACCAATGAAAACGCTTTCCAGGAGACCAAGAAAATCGGACTAAATCCGCCAAGGGTGAATACAGAAATGACGTTACGTCGTAGATGTCACCCTTGGCTTGCAAAGATGATTACCACATAATGGTCAATGCCCCAAAAGACTTTGGAAAACATTGTGGTGAAATGAAGAAATTCATTGTCATTGTTAGTCTGCTTCTCGATAGTTCTTGTTTTGGAAAGGATTTAATTTCTTTATAGAAACTGAAAATGAAATGCAAAATTGGTTTCTATTTGCCTCTCTATTGAACATTATATCTTCTGCCTATTTTTCAAATTTTCTCTCTTGTTAACACATTCCTCTGCAATGACTCCTTTTGATAATGTCTTTCAAAAACATTGTGGAAAATGAAGAAATTGGTGTCACAAGCAATTTCTTCTCTTCCCACAATGTTCTCATTTCAAAAACACAAGAACATGTAAGATTTAATTCACTTGAAATTGTCATCTGCAAATTCTTACACAATTTGGACAAGTCTAAAAATAAGATTTTTGCCATTTAGGAAAGCAATAATTGTTTATTTATCTCCACTAGGTATGAAGGGTGATCAGGGTCTTAACGGCATCGTCGGAGAGCCTGGACGCCCGGGTGAGCCAGGTCAGCTTGGTTTTGATGGTCGCCCGGGCTCGCGTGGTCCAGAAGGCAGTAAAGGCTTCCCAGGTATGAGCGGTGAGCCGGGACGTCAAGGTTTTAATGGTGAGCCTGGCATGCCTGGAGATGATGGAATACCTGGTCTACCTGGATTCCCTGTAAGTAAAAAAAATGTCTCAATAACCTGCTTAAATGTTTTCAACTTATCACTGTAAACTGGTGGTGAACTCGGCCAAAGCGAGAGACGTTTTCCGCTACAACAAGGTATAGATATCTTGCGTTTAAATGTGAGTTTAAAGATTTTTTACTCTAATTGCAATGAAATTGGTCTAAAAATAGACCAGGTTCATTGTTATGTATTGACAAACCGTCGATGTTGTTATAAAATCTCGTAACTACGGCTTTATCTAAGCCGTAGTTACGAGATTTTATAACAACACCGAAGGAATACATGGTTCGCAAAAAACGTCCCTTGCTTTGGCCGCGTTCACCACCAGTGCTGTACAGCATCCTCAAAAAGCCCTGGAACGTTCTCTTAGGCTAATCAACATTTTCTCCTTTTTCCTCAATATTTTCTTTGCTATAAAAAATTATTGTATACAAGCTTAATCAACTTCCATTGAGTTGTCTGCAGCAACTTTGAACTTGGAACACTTGAAATATTTGCCATTTCGGCAAGGATTTACTTCATTGACCTGTAGATTAGTGTTTCAGAATTTTGCTGTTTGAAATTAAGTTCAACACACTCTTATTTCTTCTTACATTATCCAGGGATTACCTGGTGAGCCTGGAAGGTTTGATGGACCTTAGTTGAGTGGAGTTATTGGTTAAATTGTAAAGAATTGCTTTAGCCCATTATCACACATTAACTCTTTTTGACTCCCCAAAAGATAAAGACTTTAGAAAGCATTGTGGAAAATGAAGAAATTGCTTGTGACAAGCAATTTCTTCATTTCCCACAAAGTTTTCTTTATAAAAAGATATAAAATGTCGAAATTTCATTTCATTTGAAATGTTGTCTGCAACTTCTTTCAAATTGGACTACCCCAGAATTTTGTCATTTGGTAATGGGTTAATTCTCCTAAATATTTGGATACACTAAGATACAAGAATTTACTTACATTATTCAGGGTTTGCCAGGAGAGCCTGGAAGGTTTGTAGGACCTCTTATGCACAAACCTTTTGGTTAAATTGTCAAGAATTTCGTTGCTTGGTGAATTACGGTAATTCTCCTAAATATTCGGATACACTAACAAGAATTTACTTACATTATTCAGGGTTTGCCAGGAGAGCCTGGAAGGTTTGTAGGACCTCTACTGCGTGGACCTATTGGTGAACCTGGTCTACCAGGGTTTAGAGGCATTGATGGTCGACCAGGATCCCCCGGAGACTCAGGGGCACCCGGATTCCCTGGAAGAAAAGGAGAAAGAGGTAAATATGAAGGTTAAGAGTATATAGTAGGTAAGAGATCAAAACCTCATAACCACAACTCGGTCTAGGGAACAAGTGCTCTTCTGTGTGTGTATTTGTAGGATTTTAAGGTCCCTCCTTGCTCAAAGCAGTTACCTGGCTCACAACAGAGCAATATCTCAGACTTGTACTAGATACTGAACTTGGAAAAACTTGAATTGCTTGTTTCTGATCTCTCCCTGACAATACCTCTCAAATGTCTGAACCTTCTCAGAAATTATTTGCTGTCCTAAATGTTTAATTTAAGTCCAGGAAATCTACAATTCTAATCATGCAACCCATTTTTGGTAGAGACAATTTTTAGCTCACCTGAGCACGAAGTGCTCAAGGTGAGCTATTGTGGTCGCTTTTTGTCCGTCGGCGTCCGTCTGTCCGTCTGTCCGTCTGTCTGTCCGTCTGTTCACATTTTGTTGTTACCACTCTAGCACCTACAAATATTGACCAATCTTAACCAAACTTGGTCAAAACATGTATGACCATAAGTTCTCGGATGAGTTCGATTTTGAGTCAGATCGGATCAGGAAGTCCGGAGTTATGCGCCCTTGAATATCAAAAATAGCTAGTTTTGACTTTGTTACCACTCTAGCATCTACAAATATTGACCAATCTTAATCAAACTTGGTCAAAACATGTATGACCATAAGTTCTCGGATGAGTTTGATTTTGGGTCAGATCGGATCAGGAAGTCCGGAGTTAAGCGCCCTTGAATATAAAAAAAATAGCTAGTTTTGACTTTGTTACCACTCTAGCATCTACAAATATTGACCAATCTTAACCAAACTTGGTCAAAACATGTATGACAATAAGTTCTTGGATGAGTTGAATTTTGGGTCAGATCGGATCAGGAAGTCCGGAGTTATGCGCCCTTGAATATCAAAAATCGCTAGTTTTGACATTGTTACCACTCTAGCATCTACAGATATTGACCAATCTTGACCAAACTTGGTCAAAACATGTATGACAATAAGCTCTTGGACGAGTTTGATTTTGGGTCAGATCAGATTAGGAAGTCAGGAGTTATGCGCCCTTGGATATCAACAATAGCTGGTTTCGACTTTGTTACCACTCTAGCATCTACAAATATTGACCAATCAAGACAAAACTTGGCTAGAATGTTGGTAACCATACAATAATGAATGAGTTTGATTTTCAGTGTCATCGAAGAAGGAAGTCCGGAGTTATGTGCCCTTGAATTTGACAAATTTGCCGTTCTCGACTTTGTTTACACTTTAGCATCTACATTTATTGACCAATCAAGACAAAAAATGTCAACAATGTTGCTAACTATAAGCTGCTGAATGAATTAAATTTTCAGCTTGATCGGACCAGAAAAGCCAGCGTTATTGGCCCTTGAATTTCACAAAATTGTCATTTTCAACTTTATTTTCACTTCAAAAAACACAAATATTGACCAATCAAGACTTAACTTGGTCACAATGTTGGTGACCATGAGATCTTATATGATTTCATTTTTCATATTGATCGGACTAAAAAAGCCAGAGTTGTGTGCCCTTGATGGTGACAATATTGCTAATTTCGTTTTTAATTTCACTCAAACAGCAATAAATATTGACCAATCAAAAAAACAACTAGGACATAAGGTTGGTGTATAAAGGTCTTAGAGAAACCCTGCCAGTAATACCCGAAAGGGGAGTTGGGCAGTATATATAGATAGATAGATAGATAGATAGAGAATATCTTTATCAGAACAGAGTTATGTGCCCTGGAATATGACAAAATTGATGTTTTTTATCGACTTGGTTTTCACTTTAACAGCCACAAATATTGATCATTAAAGATTAAGAATGCTGTTTTCAGCTGGATCATAATCTCGCATCTTAAGTTTCGTGTTCTTGTCTTAGAGATACCTAGGTCATGTAAAAGATGGGTCTTGTTCTGCATGGAGAAATTTTCAAACTTCTATCAGGTGAGCGATCCAGGGCCATCTTGGCCCTCTTGTTAAAGATTCTTGTTAACTGAAAAAGCATAACAAGTCTTGGAAATTTATGTTTAATGTCACAGATTTGGCATGGCATGTATATGCAAAGATTTCACTTAATCTATTGAAAGCAGTAAAAGGCTTTTGAATTAAAAGTACCAATCCCATGATATTGTAACTTGTAAAACCAGAAATACATGTACATGCATATGCACATGTAAGACAATCCATTACTAGACAACAAAAGGGCTAGGTTCACGAATGGGCTAAAATGGCCCTGTAAACACAGAAATTTCATTTTGATAATTTCTTAAAGAAAATCATATATCTGTCACATTAATATTCCTATGCTTACAATAACACAAAATTCCGAGCCAGGAATTCTCCAAATCTATGCCAGTGACTTCAATGAAAATACGTCATTAACGTCAAATTGGCGTTTTTTGGCGATTTTCACCGAATTTTATGGAAAAATAAGTATGATCCCACGCTGCCCCAAAAACGAAATTTATACAGAGAACTTATAAGTGCATCATTAGTATTTCCTGAAAATTTCATGTTTGGGGCAGAGTGGGATCATTGTAAAAAAAAAGAGAAAAAACACGATACAATCGGCACCTAAGGCTTACTTTGAATGACGAGCATCTTTCAAAATCTAGTGTGTAACTGCAGAGAGGGATCAAGGAATGTACGGGAAGTTCAAACAAACCCCCTCTGTAGCCTGATAATTTTATTTTCATGCAGAAGAAAATGAAATACTTACTATTCTATGTTCTTATTACTATTTATCCGAAAAATATGCTATCCGGAATATTATATCTTTACGGGACGGACTATTTCCGGTGAATGCTGCGTCGTTAGCAACGGTCTTTTTTCGAGAAATGCCAGGCTCATAGTTGATAAAGTAAGTACAATTTCATTATCTTAGCAAGAAAAAATGTTAATATTGATCGTTTTTGATCATTGTTCTAGTGAAACAGGAATTCTACGATCTTCAGGTCTAGATCTAGATGGGTCCGGCGATGGGTTTAATTCGAGACAGAAGTGCAGACGAACAAGATAGATATTGAATGCTATCGGATACATCTGCATTGTAAAAACCCATTAAATATAATATTTTACAGGTTTTTGTTAATTTTCTATATGTTTTTTCGGAAAATGTTCGAAAATAAACAGTGAATTCGATCGATTTTTCAATTCTTAATATAAACTAGTTTTATGACGCCAGTTCACGTGTGTAAATAAATGGCGTAACGTCAACGCCACTGGCTTGTCACACGGCGGAACCTGGTTCAAATCCCCACAGTTGCTAGATTCATTTTTTTTCATTATTATTTTCATTTTTTCCCATTTGTAGTAATCAATAACACACAGACACACACACACACAAAAAAAAAGAACAAGAAAAAAATTGTAACGGGAAAAAGATAAATGAATAAAAATGAATTATTTTTTATACATACTGATCTGTGCTTGTAGATCAGAAGTTCTATGCCTATGGAGAGATCTAGAGCTGCTATTGTTAAGTATTACAACCGGACTAGGCCATAAAAACCCTTAAAGCATGGAAATTGTAATCGATTTAAAATCCAGATCGGAAATTCTCTTTCACAGGAATATTGAGAACAAAAGATGAACCATTCCCTTTATAGTTATAAAATATCTCACTTTTGTACAATTTTCAAAATATTTAAATGCATCTTTAACATAATGTCTAATCTTGGTAAATGACTTTATTTAAGCCTTTCTCAACCTAACAAGTTATGGTTTTAACGTCCCAATTTATAGTGATAGAATTGGGAAAACATTTCGACAAACGAAGAAATGCTGATCAATAATTCTCTCTCTATTCTACATCATACACAAATTATATACATGTATTTATCAACGCCGATTTTCTTGAATGTTATAGCTTTGAAATGTGCCAGTCTGAAACTGAAGTTTTGAAGTGGGTAGATAAATATTAAAATGTGTAATTCGTGTTTCTTTTATTACAGAATGCCTGGGCAGACAAAATGTATTGTGTGCTCAAAAAGATTAAAAATCCACCAAAGACGTCACGTCAACAACCCTTTTCAAAAGTATAGATCTCCGTACACACCTTCTTCTGGAGTGTTTATATTTGTTCAGTGTTCAATGGCAATGAATTTTGTGCTAAAAATAGAATGGGTGTACCGTTTTATTTAATAACCAGTCGGTGTTGTTATAAAATCTCGTAACTACGGCTTGAATCAAGCCGTAGTTACGAGGTTTTATAAAAACACCCACAAAATACTATTTATTTGTCCGAAATTACGTCACTGTATACTTGATAAAAATCTTTCCCTATTTCATTTGAACAAAATGTAAACATGTGTCATACGATGTTGCGCCAACTGTAAATGAGAATAATTTCAGTTTTTTTTTTTTTTGTTTTTTGTTTTGATAAAGCAATTCAACTGTAATTATTCTCGTTTAATAGTGAATCGATTATAACTGTGCCAGTATGTTTACTTACGACCAAACTAAGGGTCCAATAGCAATGAATTGTGTGCTAAAATTACTAGATTTACCGTTATGATTTGAGTAATCGTCATGATTGCAGTAGTTTCGGCTTTTTAGAATTACACAGGTGAAAAACTATTGTTTGTCCGAAGTTACGCCACTTTTTATTTGATAAAATTGAATTCTAATTTACAGCTTCCACAGACAACAAAATAAATGTGGGTTCATAAAGATAGAATTTTTGTCAATACGTGTATACATGTAGCATAAAAAATTGAAGCAAGAAAATGCTTATCATCAACAGATTCTATACTTTAATCTCAACGTTTTCCATGACCTTTTCTATCAGGGATGTCAAACTACGTTCTTGTTTCAGAAATAGTGAATGTACTTTATTTAATGTTGGATTTGCTATGGGGTTAACCTTTTCCCAAACAAGACCTGTTTTATACATGTTTGAAATAAAGAGCTTCAGAAAACAGTCAGACTAAGGAAGAAAATGCTGATAATTAGCATTATCTCCTTTTGTCTCAATGTTTTCTTTTCTGGATTTCGTACCAATCCTGTCTTTATCAATATTTATTTTGTTGTCTGCAGCAGCTTTCAAATTGGAACAGTCAATTTTTTGTCGTTTTGGAATGGTTTTAAGACTTGATTGTTGGCTGTTGTTCAATATGCTCGATATTGAGCATGGGATTCGTCCATTCGTCGAAATTGTTAATTCTTGCTCTGAAAGTGGCCAATTTTATCCGTACACATAGTTACTGGTTACAATGAAAGATAATGTACTTCGATGTGATAGGTTAAAAATAAAGATGAAACAGAAAGATGTAGGTGCAATTTATGTATTTATGCATTATCGTTACTGGGAGATGAAAAATCGCAACGTTCGCTTGCAAAGGCTTAAGTTACGATGCTTTGATCCCCTCTGTTCGTTATTTCTTTATGGTTGGTTACCATGGAAACATTTATTAAGAACGTTTTTCTGTCTCAATATATGCATGTGTTAATTTTTGAAATTCAATATCTGGTAAACATCTACATGGTGCAATCCGTTTTTCAAGACTTTAAATTGACTTCCAATGTGGTTGATTTTGGCTTGATAGTTCGCATGATATAATTATGAGTGCTAAAAGTTAATTTTCCTTAAAGAAGGGACATCTTTTTTACTTACTGGTTACTATGGTTATCAATGTCTTTCTGTATAACGGGTTTATAATCGGTAAAGATAAACTCATTTAACAGACAGTAAGAGAAAATGTGTTGGTAAAATATCTGTATTTTTGCATTATTTTGATTGGTTACCTTGGTAACCATGAATTGGAATGTTCATCTTATTAAAGGTTTTTATTTCACAAACTTTAAAAAACATAATGGCCATCACATAGTAAATATGCAAGTAGTAAAATGACATTTTTTAGAAAAAGAACATTTTTTCCTATTTTTGGTAACCATGGTAACAAATGTCTATAATATTTGATAAGTTTGTTTTAGCAAAATGTGAAATCTTTTAATAAACAATGTGAGCAAAAGATATTAAGAAAAAGATAAAAATCTGATAAAATAATTGATAATTTTGAATTTTAATGGAAACAATAAAATCGTTGCTATGGCAACGGTGTCAATCAGAATGTGTTTTACTTGTTATTTTTATAACCTATAATGTCTAGTGATTTGAAAAAGTCATGTTTTTTGAAAAATTGAAGTAGGGCCATTTTAGCCCCTAAGTGAACCTACCCCTTTTAGACTGTTTCAAATTTAAAGATGTTGCAGATGACAATTTCAAGTGAATGAAACTCTACATTTGTAGGTCTTTTTGGATGGAAAACAATGTGAAAAATAAAGAAATTGCTTGTCACATGTAATTTCTTCATTTTCCACAAAGTTTTCCAAAGCTTTAATCTTGTTGGGCATCAAAAAGCGCCAATGGGTTGTAATGGATTGGATTTTATTTCACATTTTTCATCATGTATGAACTTGCTTATTCCCTTCAGGTGAATTTGGTAGAAGTGGATTGCCAGGAACAGATGGCCGTAAAGGAGAGGGTGGAGTATCATTCTCGGGACCCCCAGGTTACAAGGGTGAGCCAGGTGCACCCGGTGAGCCAGGGTTACCAGGATTGCAGGGTTCCCCTGGTAACGAGGGGCTCCCAGGATTCCCAGGATCTCCAGGGTTCAAAGGTCTACTCGGTGACGATGGGTTACCTGGTCTGAATGGACGGGATGGCTTCTCTGGACGCCCAGGACAGAAAGGTTACCCAGGATTGCCTGGAGCTAATGGTAAATACATTATTGACAGAGCTACAGATAAGAAAGGGTGATGGCTTTTCAAAATATAAAATATATTTCAATGTTCATCAAACCCAATGTTGTGGATACTCATTGGAATCGTCTCGTTGAGACAATTCCAATGAGTATCCACAACATAGGGTTTGGATTTGAAAGAACAAATTTAGAATGCCTTTATCCCCTTTTATCTCTTGCTATGCATGATTATGATTTATTATTGTAGCAGTGTAATCAATAACTATATTCAATTTGAAAGTTTTCAATCAAATACCTATCATAAAAAGGCTGCATTTTAGCATTTTTGTCCCAACAATTCATAATTGTTTTCATAAATCTTTTTCGAGACACTGGTCTTTAAAACATGAACTCTTTGAATTTGAAGCTTAAAAGATTTCTTCTAGTAAATCTCACAAATGAGTGGTTGGTTGCCACTGTCAATCAGGGTATCAATTGACCAGTCAAAATTGGACAACAGCTGATATATACAGTGAAATCTCTCTATGTCGAACTTCGTGGGACCTACGAGAAAACTTCGACGTATAGAATGTTCGACGAAGAGATATTTTGAAGACCAGCGGCCATCATCGCTTTTATGGGCATGTCACGTCATGTCGGTCGGAGTATCCACCCCCCATCCCCCCCCCCCCCCCCCCCCCCCCCCCCCCCCCCCCCCGTGCTGACCCGGGTCCTTTTCTAAACAAGTTCTGCGTGGAATAAGCGTTAGATGCTTCTTTAGTCATTGTGGATAACAAATCGATGTTGTAAATGCAAAACCTCGTACCTCGTTCTTTGAAGATTTTTAAAGGGAAAGAAAAAAGTGCAATTACTTTTTCCAAGCTGAAAGGTTTACTTGATATCTGGACACATTGTTTACTAATAAGGTGTCATTAATATTTATCAGTAAAATATCTCAAAACCTTTAAGAATTGTCTTAACTGGGCACAC
>CAVMGG010000667.1:0-55919 GCA_963680895.1 Fragum sueziense
AGTCAGCTAGTCAGCTAGTTAGTCAGCTAGTCACTCAGTCTGTCAGACAGCTAGTCACTCAGTAGGTTGGTCAGTCAGTCGGTCTTACCGTCGGTCGGTCAGTCAGTCACTCAGTCTGTCAGACAGCTAGTCACTCAGTCTGTCAGACATCTACTCACTCAGTCAGGTCAGTATGTCAGCCAGTCAGTCAGTCAGTAAATCAGTCAGTCAGTCACAGTCAGTGAGTCAGTCACAGTAAGTGAGTCAGTCACAGTCAGTGAGTCAGTCAGTGAGTCAGTCACAGTCAGTGAGTCAGTCTGTGAGTCAGTCAGTCATTCAGTCAGTAGGTCAGTCAGTCTGTCTCTCAGTCAGTAGGTCAGTCTGTCAGTAGGTCTTTCAGTAGGTCAGTCATTTGGTCGATCGATCAGTCAGTCAGTTAGTCAGTCTGCCAGTAGGTCAGCCAGTCAGTCAGTAGGTCATTCTGTCAGTCAGTGGGTCAGCCAGTCCGTCATTAGGTCATTCAGCAGTCACTAGGTCAGCCAATCTGTAAGTCAGTCAGTTAGTTGGTCAGTCAGCTAATCACTCAGACTGTAAGACAGCTAGTCACTCAGTCTGTCAGACAGCTAGTCACCCAGTCAGTCAGTCAGACAGCTAGTCACTCAGTCTGTCAGACAGCTAGTCACTCAGTCAGTCAGTAGGTCAGCCAGTCAGTCAGTCAGTAGGTCAACCAGTTAGCAGGTCAAGAGATCAGTCAGTCAGTCAGTAGATCAGCCAGTCAGTCAGTAGGTCAATTTGTCATTCAGTGGGTCAGTCAGTCTGTCTTTAGGTCATCAAGTCTGTCAGTCAGCCAGTCACTCAGTAGGTCAGTCAGTTGCTCAGCCTGTCATTCACTGAGCCAGTCAGTCAGTCATTGAGTCAGTCAGTCTGTCGGTGGGTGGGTCAGTCACTGAGTCAGTCAGTCTGTCGGTGGGTGGGTCGGTCTGTGGGTGGGTCGGTCTGTGGGTGGGTCAGTCGGTCGGTCGGTCGGTCGGTCGGTCGGTAGGTCGGTCGGTCGGTCGGGTCGGTCGGGTCGGGTCGGGTCGGGTCGGGTCGGGTCGGGTCGGGTCGGGTCGGGTCGGGTCGGGGTCGGGTCGGGTCGGTCGGTCGGTCGTCGGTCGGTCGGTCGGTCGGTCGGTCGGTCGGTCAGTCAGTCAGTCAGTCAGTCAGTCAGTCAGTCAGTCAGTCAGTCAGTCAGTCAGTTAGTCAGTCAGTCAGTCAGTCAGTTAGTCAGTTAGTCAGCTACTCAGTCAGTCAGTCAGTCAGTCAGTCAGTCAGTCAGTCAGTCAGTCAGTCAGTCAGTCAGTCAGTCAGTCAGTCAGTCAGTCAGTCAGTCAGTCAGTCAGTCAGTCAGTCAGTCAGTCAGTCAGTCAGTCAGTCTGCCAGTAGGTCAGCCAGTCAGTCAGTAGGTCATTCTGTCAGTCTGTGGGTCAGCCAGTCCGTCATTAGGTCATTCAGCAGTCATAAGGTCAGTCAGTCAGTCAGTCAGTCAGCTAGTCAGTCAGCTAGTCAGCTAGTTAGTCAGCTAGTCACTCAGTCTGTCAGACAGCTAGTCACTCAGTAGGTTGGTCAGTCAGTCGGTCTTACCGTCGGTCGGTCAGTCAGTCACTCAGTCTGTCAGACAGCTAGTCACTCAGTCTGTCAGACATCTACTCACTCAGTCAGTCAGTATGTCAGCCAGTCAGTCAGTCAGTAAATCAGTCAGTCAGTCACAGTCAGTGAGTCAGTCACAGTAAGTGAGTCAGTCACAGTCAGTGAGTCAGTCAGTGAGTCAGTCACAGTCAGTGAGTCAGTCTGTGAGTCAGTCAGTCAGCCATTCAGTCAGTAGGTCAGTCAGTCTGTCTCTCAGTCAGTAGGTCAGTCTGTCAGTAGGTCTTTCAGTAGGTCAGTCATTTGGTCGATCGATCAGTCAGTCAGTTAGTCAGTCTGCCAGTAGGTCAGCCAGTCAGTCAGTAGGTCATTCTGTCAGTCAGTGGGTCAGCCAGTCCGTCATTAGGTCATTCAGCAGTCACTAGGTCAGCTAATCTGTAAGTCAGTCATTTAGTTGGTCAGTCAGCTAATCACTCAGACTGTAAGACAGCTAGTCACTCAGTCTGTCAGACAGCTAGTCACCCAGTCAGTCAGTCAGACAGCTAGTCACTCAGTCTGTCAGACAGCTAGTCACTCAGTCAGTCAGTAGGTCAGCCAGTCAGTCAGTCAGTAGGTCAACCAGTTAGCAGGTCAAGAGATCAGTCAGTCAGTCAGTAGATCAGCCAGTCAGTCAGTAGGTCAATTTGTCATTCAGTGGGTCAGTCAGTCTGTCTTTAGGTCATCAAGTCTGTCAGTCAGCCAGTCACTCAGTAGGTCAGTCAGTTGCTCAGCCTGTCATTCACTGAGCCAGTCAGTCAGTCACTGAGTCAGTCAGTCTGTCGGTGGGTGGGTCAGTCACTGAGTCAGTCAGTCTGTCGGTGGGTGGGTCGGTCTGTGGGTGGGTCGGTCTGTGGGTGGGTCAGTCGGTCGGTCGGTCGGTCGGTCGGTCGGTAGGTCGGTCGGTCGGGGTCGGGTCGGGTCGGGTCGGGCCGGGTCGGGTCGGGTCGGGTTGGGTCGGGTCGGGTCGGGTCGGGTCGGTCGGTCGGTCGGTCGGTCGGTCGGTCGGTCGGTCGGTCGGTCGGTCGGTCAGTCAGTCAGTCAGTCAGTCAGTCAGTCAGTCAGTCAGTCAGTCAGTCAGTCAGTCAGTTAGTCAGTCAGTCAGTCAGTCAGTTAGTCAGTTAGTCAGCTACTCAGTCAGTCAGTCAGTCAGTCAGTCAGTCAGTCAGTCAGTCAGTCAGTCAGTCAGTCAGTCAGTCAGTCAGTCAGTCAGTCAGTCAGTCAGTCAGTCAGTCAGTCAGTCAGTCTGCCAGTAGGTCAGCCAGTCAGTCAGTAGGTCATTCTGTCAGTCTGTGGGTCAGCCAGTCCGTCATTAGGTCATTCAGCAGTCATAAGGTCAGTCAGTCAGTCAGTCAGTCAGCTAGTCAGTCAGCTAGTCAGCTAGTTAGTCAGCTAGTCACTCAGTCTGTCAGACAGCTAGTCACTCAGTAGGTTCGTCAGTCAGTCGGTCTTACCGTCGGTCGGTCAGTCAGTCACTCAGTCTGTCAGACAGCTAGTCACTCAGTCTGTCAGACATCTACTCACTCAGTCAGTCAGTATGTCAGCCAGTCAGTCAGTCAGTAAATCAGTCAGTCAGTCACAGTCAGTGAGTCAGTCACAGTAAGTGAGTCAGTCACAGTCAGTGAGTCAGTCAGTGAGTCAGTCACAGTCAGTGAGTCAGTCTGTGAGTCAGTCAGTCATTCAGTCAGTAGGTCAGTCAGTCTGTCTCTCAGTCAGTAGGTCAGTCTGTCAGTAGGTCTTTCAGTAGGTCAGTCATTTGGTCGATCGATCAGTCAGTCAGTTAGTCAGTCTGCCAGTAGGTCAGCCAGTCAGTCAGTAGGTCATTCTGTCAGTCAGTGGGTCAGCCAGTCCGTCATTAGGTCATTCAGCAGTCACTAGGTCAGCCAATCTGTAAGTCAGTCAGTTAGTTGGTCAGTCAGCTAATCACTCAGACTGTAAGACAGCTAGTCACTCAGTCTGTCAGACAGCTAGTCACCCAGTCAGTCAGTCAGACAGCTAGTCACTCAGTCTGTCAGACAGCTAGTCACTCAGTCAGTCAGTAGGTCAGCCAGTCAGTCAGTCAGTAGGTCAACCAGTTAGCAGGTCAAGAGATCAGTCAGTCAGTCAGTAGATCAGCCAGTCAGTCAGTAGGTCAATTTGTCATTCAGTGGGTCAGTCAGTCTGTCTTTAGGTCATCAAGTCTGTCAGTCAGCCAGTCACTCAGTAGGTCAGTCAGTTGCTCAGCCTGTCATTCACTGAGCCAGTCAGTCAGTCACTGAGTCAGTCAGTCTGTCGGTGGGTGGGTCAGTCACTGAGTCAGTCAGTCTGTCGGTTGGTGGGTCGGTCTGTGGGTGGGTCGGTCTGTGGGGTGGGTCAGTCGGTCGGTCGGTCAGTCGGTCGGTCGGTAGGTCGGTCGGTCGGGGTCGGGTCGGGTCGGTCGGGTCGGGTCGGGGGTCGGGTCGGGTTGGGTCGGGTCGGGTCGGGTCGGGTCGGTCGGTCGGTCGGTCGGTCGGTCGGTCGGTCGGTCGGTCGGGTCGGTCGGTCGGTCGGTCGGTCGGTCAGTCAGTCAGTCAGTCAGTCAGTCAGTCAGTCAGTCAGTCAGTCAGTCAGTCAGTTAGTCAGTCAGTCAGTCAGTCAGTTAGTCAGTTAGTCAGCTACTCAGTCAGTCAGTCAGTCAGTCAGTCAGTCAGTCAGTCAGTCAGTCAGTCAGTCAGTCAGTCAGTCAGTCAGTCAGTCAGTCAGTCAGTCAGTCAGTCTGCCAGTAGGTCAGCCAGTCAGTCAGTAGGTCATTCTGTCAGTCTGTGGGTCAGCCAGTCCGTCATTAGGTCATTCAGCAGTCATAAGGTCAGTCAGTCAGTCAGTCAGTCAGTCAGCTAGTCAGTCAGCTAGTCAGCTAGTTAGTCAGCTAGTCACTCAGTCTGTCAGACAGCTAGTCACTCAGTAGGTTGGTCAGTCAGTCGGTCTTACCGTCGGTCGGTCAGTCAGTCACTCAGTCTGTCAGACAGCTAGTCACTCAGTCTGTCAGACATCTACTCACTCAGTCAGTCAGTATGTCAGCCAGTCAGTCAGTCAGTAAATCAGTCAGTCAGTCACAGTCAGTGAGTCAGTCACAGTAAGTGAGTCAGTCACAGTCAGTGAGTCAGTCAGTGAGTCAGTCACAGTCAGTGAGTCAGTCTGTGAGTCAGTCAGTCAGTCATTCAGTCAGTAGGTCAGTCAGTCTGTCTCTCAGTCAGTAGGTCAGTCTGTCAGTAGGTCTTTCAGTAGGTCAGTCATTTGGTCGATCGATCAGTCAGTCAGTTAGTCAGTCTGCCAGTAGGTCAGCCAGTCAGTCAGTAGGTCATTCTGTCAGTCAGTGGGTCAGCCAGTCCGTCATTAGGTCATTCAGCAGTCACTAGGTCAGCCAATCTGTAAGTCAGTCAGTTAGTTGGTCAGTCAGCTAATCACTCAGACTGTAAGACAGCTAGTCACTCAGTCTGTCAGACAGCTAGTCACCCAGTCAGTCAGTCAGACAGCTAGTCACTCAGTCTGTCAGACAGCTAGTCACTCAGTCAGTCAGTAGGTCAGCCAGTCAGTCAGTCAGTAGGTCAACCAGTTAGCAGGTCAAGAGATCAGTCAGTCAGTCAGTAGATCAGCCAGTCAGTCAGTAGGTCAATTTGTCATTCAGTGGGTCAGTCAGTCTGTCTTTAGGTCATCAAGTCTGTCAGTCAGCCAGTCACTCAGTAGGTCAGTCAGTTGCTCAGCCTGTCATTCACTGAGCCAGTCAGTCAGTCACTGAGTCAGTCAGTCTGTCGGTGGGTGGGTCAGTCACTGAGTCAGTCAGTCTGTCGGTGGGTGGGTCGGTCTGTGGGTGGGTCGGTCTGTGGGTGGGTCAGTCGGTCGGTCGGTCGGTCGGTAGGTCGGTCGGTCGGTCGGGTCGGGTCGGGTCGGGTCGGGTCGGGTCGGGTCGGGTCGGGTCGGGTCGGGTCGGGTCGGTCGGTCGGTCGGTCGGTCGGTCGGTCGGTCGGTCGGTCGGTCGGTCGGTCAGTCAGTCAGTCAGTCAGTCAGTCAGTCAGTCAGTCAGTCAGTCAGTTAGTCAGTCAGTCAGTCAGTTAGTCAGTTAGTCAGCTACTCAGTCAGTCAGTCAGTCAGTCAGTCAGTCAGTCAGTCAGTCAGTCAGTCAGTCAGTCAGTCAGTCAGTCAGTCAGTCAGTCAGTCAGTCAGTCTGCCAGTAGGTCAGCCAGTCAGTCAGTAGGTCATTCTGTCAGTCTGTGGGTCAGCCAGTCCGTCATTAGGTCATTCAGCAGTCATAAGGTCAGTCAGTCAGTCAGTCAGTCAGCTAGTCAGTCAGCTAGTCAGCTAGTTAGTCAGCTAGTCACTCAGTCTGTCAGACAGCTAGTCACTCAGTAGGTTGGTCAGTCAGTCGGTCTTACCGTCGGTCGGTCAGTCAGTCACTCAGTCTGTCAGACAGCTAGTCACTCAGTCTGTCAGACATCTACTCACTCAGTCAGTCAGTATGTCAGCCAGTCAGTCAGTCACAGTCAGTGAGTCAGTCACAGTCAGTGAGTCAGTCACAGTAAGTGAGTCAGTCACAGTCAGTGAGTCAGTCAGTGAGTCAGTCACAGTCAGTGAGTCAGTCTGTGAGTCAGTCAGTCAGTCATTCAGTCAGTAGGTCAGTCAGTCTGTCTCTCAGTCAGTAGGTCAGTCTGTCAGTAGGTCTTTCAGTAGGTCAGTCATTTGGTCGATCGATCAGTCAGTCAGTTAGTCAGTCTGCCAGTAGGTCAGCCAGTCAGTCAGTAGGTCATTCTGTCAGTCAGTGGGTCAGCCAGTCCGTCATTAGGTCATTCAGCAGTCACTAGGTCAGCCAATCTGTAAGTCAGTCAGTTAGTTGGTCAGTCAGCTAATCACTCAGACTGTAAGACAGCTAGTCACTCAGTCTGTCAGACAGCTAGTCACCCAGTCAGTCAGTCAGACAGCTAGTAACTCAGTCTGTCAGACAGCTAGTCACTCAGTCAGTCAGTAGGTCAGCCAGTCAGTCAGTCAGTAGGTCAACCAGTTAGCAGGTCAAGAGATCAGTCAGTCAGTCAGTAGATCAGCCAGTCACTCAGTAGGTCAATTTGTCATTCAGTGGGTCAGTCAGTCTGTCTTTAGGTCATCAAGTCTGTCAGTCAGCCAGTCACTCAGTAGGTCAGTCAGTTGCTCAGCCTGTCATTCACTGAGCCAGTCAGTCAGTCACTGAGTCAGTCAGTCTGTCGGTGGGTGGGTCAGTCACTGAGTCAGTCAGTCTGTCGGTGGGTGGGTCGGTCTGTGGGTGGGTCGGTCTGTGGGGTGGGTCAGTCGGTCGGTCGGTCGGTCGGTAGGTCGGTCGGTCGGTCGGGTCGGGTCGGGTCGGGTCGGGTCGGGTCGGGTCGGGTCGGGTCGGTCGGGTCGGGTCGGGTCGGGTCGGTCGGTCGGTCGGTCGGTCGGTCGGTCGGTCGGTCGGTCGGTCGGTCAGTCAGTCAGTCAGTCAGTCAGTCAGTCAGTCAGTCAGTCAGTCAGTTAGTCAGTCAGTCAGTCAGTTAGTCAGTTAGTCAGCTACTCAGTCAGTCAGTCAGTCAGTCAGTCAGTCAGTCAGTCAGTCAGTCAGTCAGTCAGTCAGTCAGTCAGTCAGTCAGTCAGTCAGTCAGTCAGTCAGTCAGTCAGTCAGTCTGCCAGTAGGTCAGCCAGTCAGTCAGTAGGTCATTCTGTCAGTCTGTGGGTCAGCCAGTCCGTCATTAGGTCATTCAGCAGTCATAAGGTCAGTCAGTCAGTCAGTCAGTCAGTCAGCTAGTCAGTCAGCTAGTCAGCTAGTTAGTCAGCTAGTCACTCAGTCTGTCAGACAGCTAGTCACTCAGTAGGTTGGTCAGTCAGTCGGTCTTACCGTCGGTCGGTCAGTCAGTCACTCAGTCTGTCAGACAGCTAGTCACTCAGTCTGTCAGACATCTACTCACTCAGTCAGTCAGTATGTCAGCCAGTCAGTCAGTCAGTAAATCAGTCAGTCAGTCACAGTCAGTGAGTCAGTCACAAGTAAGTGAGTCAGTCACAGTCAGTGAGTCAGTCAGTGAGTCAGTCACAGTCAGTGAGTCAGTCTGTGAGTCAGTCAGTCATTCAGTCAGTAGGTCAGTCAGTCTGTCTCTCAGTCAGTAGGTCAGTCTGTCAGTAGGTCTTTCAGTAGGTCAGTCATTTGGTCGATCGATCAGTCAGTCAGTTAGTCAGTCTGCCAGTAGGTCAGCCAGTCAGTCAGTAGGTCATTCTGTCAGTCAGTGGGTCAGCCAGTCCGTCATTAGGTCATTCAGCAGTCACTAGGTCAGCCAATCTGTAAGTCAGTCAGTTAGTTGGTCAGTCAGCTAATCACTCAGGACTGTAAGACAGCTAGTCACTCAGTCTGTCAGACAGCTAGTCACCCAGTCAGTCAGTCAGACAGCTAGTCACTCAGTCTGTCAGACAGCTAGTCACTCAGTCAGTCAGTAGGTCAGCCAGTCAGTCAGTCAGTAGGTCAACCAGTTAGCAGGTCAAGAGATCAGTCAGTCAGTCAGTAGATCAGCCAGTCAGTCAGTAGGTCAATTTGTCATTCAGTGGGTCAGTCAGTCTGTCTTTAGGTCATCAAGTCTGTCAGTCAGCCAGTCACTCAGTAGGTCAGTCAGTTGCTCAGCCTGTCATTCACTGAGCCAGTCAGTCAGTCACTGAGTCAGTCAGTCTGTCGGTGGGTGGGTCAGTCACTGAGTCAGTCAGTCTGTCGGTGGGTGGGTCGGTCTGTGGGTGGGTCGGTCTGTGGGTGGGTCAGTCGGTCGGTCGGTCGGTCGGTCGGTCGGTCGGTAGGTCGGTCGGTCGGTCGGGTCGGGGTCGGGTCGGGTCGGGTCGGGTCGGGTCGGGTCGGGTCGGGTCGGGTTGGGTCGGGTCGGGTCGGGGTCGGGTCGGTCGGTCGGTCGGTCGGTCGGTCGGTCGGTCGGTCGGTCAGTCAGTCAGTCAGTCAGTCAGTCAGTCAGTCAGTCAGTCAGTCAGTCAGTCAGTCAGTCAGTTAGTCAGTCAGTCAGTCAGTCAGTTAGTCAGTTAGTCAGCTACTCAGTCAGTCAGTCAGTCAGTCAGTCAGTCAGTCAGTCAGTCAGTCAGTCAGTCAGTCAGTCAGTCAGTCAGTCAGTCAGTCAGTCAGTCAGTCAGTCAGTCAGTCAGTCAGTCAGTCAGTCAGTCAGTCAGTCAGTCTGCCAGTAGGTCAGCCAGTCAGTCAGTAGGTCATTCTGTCAGTCTGTGGGTCAGCCAGTCCGTCATTAGGTCATTCAGCAGTCATAAGGTCAGTCAGTCAGTCAGTCAGTCAGTCAGCTAGTCAGTCAGCTAGTCAGCTAGTTAGTCAGCTAGTCACTCAGTCTGTCAGACAGCTAGTCACTCAGTAGGTTGGTCAGTCAGTCGGTCTTACCGTCGGTCGGTCAGTCAGTCACTCAGTCTGTCAGACAGCTAGTCACTCAGTCTGTCAGACATCTACTCACTCAGTCAGTCAGTATGTCAGCCAGTCAGTCAGTCAGTAAATCAGTCAGTCAGTCACAGTCAGTGAGTCAGTCACAGTAAGTGAGTCAGTCACAGTCAGTGAGTCAGTCAGTGAGTCAGTCACAGTCAGTGAGTCAGTCTGTGAGTCAGTCAGTCAGTCATTCAGTCAGTAGGTCAGTCAGTCTGTCTCTCAGTCAGTAGGTTAGTCTGTCAGTAGGTCTTTCAGTAGGTCAGTCATTTGGTCGATCGATCAGTCAGTCAGTTAGTCAGTCTGCCAGTAGGTCAGCCAGTCAGTCAGTAGGTCATTCTGTCAGTCAGTGGGTCAGCCAGTCCGTCATTAGGTCATTCAGCAGTCACTAGGTCAGCCAATCTGTAAGTCAGTCAGTTAGTTGGTCAGTCAGCTAATCACTCAGACTGTAAGACAGCTAGTCACTCAGTCTGTCAGACAGCTAGTCACCCAGTCAGTCAGTCAGACAGCTAGTCACTCAGTCTGTCAGACAGCTAGTCACTCAGTCAGTCAGTAGGTCAGCCAGTCAGTCAGTCAGTAGGTCAACCAGTTAGCAGGTCAAGAGATCAGTCAGTCAGTCAGTAGATCAGCCAGTCAGTCAGTAGGTCAATTTGTCATTCAGTGGGTCAGTCAGTCTTTAGGTCATCAAGTCTGTCAGTCAGCCAGTCACTCAGTAGGTCAGTCAGTTGCTCAGCCTGTCATTCACTGAGCCAGTCAGTCAGTCACTGAGTCAGTCAGTCTGTCGGTGGGTGGGTCAGTCACTGAGTCAGTCAGTCTGTCGGTGGGTGGGTCGGTCTGTGGGTGGGTCGGTCTGTGGGTGGGTCAGTCGGTCGGTCGGTCGGTCGGTCGGTCGGTAGGTCGGTCGGGTCGGGTCGGGTCGGGTCGGGTCGGGTCGGGTCGGGTCGGGTCGGGTCGGGTCGGGTCGGTCGGTCGGTCGGTCGGTCGGTCGGTCGGTCGGTCGGTCGGTCGGTCGGTCAGTCAGTCAGTCAGTCAGTCAGTCAGTCAGTCAGTCAGTCAGTCAGTTAGTCAGTCAGTCAGTCAGTCAGTTAGTCAGTTAGTCAGCTACTCAGTCAGTCAGTCAGTCAGTCAGTCAGTCAGTCAGTCAGTCAGTCAGTCAGTTAGTCAGTCAGTCAGTCAGTCAGTCAGTCAGTCAGTCAGTCAGTCTGCCAGTAGGTCAGCCAGTCAGTCAGTAGGTCATTCTGTCAGTCTGTGGGTCAGCCAGTCCGTCATTAGGTCATTCAGCAGTCATAAGGTCAGTCAGTCAGTCAGTCAGTCAGCTAGTCAGTCAGCTAGTCAGCTAGTTAGTCAGCTAGTCACTCAGTCTGTCAGACAGCTAGTCACTCAGTAGGTTGGTCAGTCAGTCGGTCTTACCGTCGGTCGGTCAGTCAGTCACTCAGTCTGTCAGACAGCTAGTCACTCAGTCTGTCAGACATCTACTCACTCAGTCAGTCAGTATGTCAGCCAGTCAGTCAGTCAGTAAATCAGTCAGTCAGTCACAGTCAGTGAGTCAGTCACAGTAAGTGAGTCAGTCACAGTCAGTGAGTCAGTCAGTGAGTCAGTCACAGTCAGTGAGTCAGTCTGTGAGTCAGTCAGTCATTCAGTCAGTAGGTCAGTCAGTCTGTCTCTCAGTCAGTAGGTCAGTCTGTCAGTAGGTCTTTCAGTAGGTCAGTCATTTGGTCGATCGATCAGTCAGTCAGTTAGTCAGTCTGCCAGTAGGTCAGCCAGTCAGTCAGTAGGTCATTCTGTCAGTCAGTGGGTCAGCCAGTCCGTCATTAGGTCATTCAGCAGTCACTAGGTCAGCCAATCTGTAAGTCAGTCAGTTAGTTGGTCAGTCAGCTAATCACTCAGACTGTAAGACAGCTAGTCACTCAGTCTGTCAGACAGCTAGTCACCCAGTCAGTCAGTCAGACAGCTAGTCACTCAGTCTGTCAGACAGCTAGTCACTCAGTCAGTCAGTAGGTCAGCCAGTCAGTCAGTCAGTAGGTCAACCAGTTAGCAGGTCAAGAGATCAGTCAGTCAGTCAGTAGATCAGCCAGTCAGTCAGTAGGTCAATTTGTCATTCAGTGGGTCAGTCAGTCTGTCTTTAGGTCATCAAGTCTGTCAGTCAGCCAGTCACTCAGTAGGTCAGTCAGTTGCTCAGCCTGTCATTCACTGAGCCAGTCAGTCAGTCACTGAGTCAGTCAGTCTGTCGGTGGGTGGGTCAGTCACTGAGTCAGTCAGTCTGTCGGTGGGTGGGTCGGTCTGTGGGTGGGTCGGTCTGTGGGTGGGTCAGTCGGTCGGTCGGTCGGTCGGTCGGTCGGTCGGTAGGTCGGTCGGTCGGTCGGGTCGGGTCGGGTCGGGTCGGGTCGGGTCGGGTCGGGTTGGGTCGGGTTGGGTCGGGTCGGGTCGGGTCGGGTCGGTCGGTCGGTCGGTCGGTCGGTCGGTCGGTCGGTCGGTCGGTCGGTCGGTCGGTCGGTCGGTCGATCGGTCGGTCGGTCGGTCAGTCAGTCAGTCAGTCAGTCAGTCAGTCAGTCAGTCAGTCAGTCAGTCAGTTAGTCAGTCAGTCAGTCAGTCAGTTAGTCAGTTAGTCAGCTACTCAGTCAGTCAGTCAGTCAGTCAGTCAGTCAGTCAGTCAGTCAGTCAGTCAGTCAGTCAGTCAGTCAGTCAGTCAGTCAGTCAGTCAGTCAGTCAGTCTGCCAGTAGGTCAGCCAGTCAGTCAGTAGGTCATTCTGTCAGTCTGTGGGTCAGCCAGTCCGTCATTAGGTCATTCAGCAGTCATAAGGTCAGTCAGTCAGTCAGTCAGTCAGTCAGCTAGTCAGTCAGCTAGTCAGCTAGTTAGTCAGCTAGTCACTCAGTCTGTCAGACAGCTAGTCACTCAGTAGGTTGGTCAGTCAGTCAGTCTGTCGGTGGGTGGGTCGGTCTGTGGGTGGGTCAGTCGGTCGGTCGGTCGGTCGGTCGGTAGGTCGGTCGGTCGGTCGGGTCGGGTCGGGTCGGGTCGGGTCGGGTCGGGTCGGGTCGGGTCGGGTCGGTCGGTCGGTCGGTCGGTCGGTCGGTCGGTCGGTCGGTCGGTCGGTCGGTCAGTCAGTCAGTCAGTCAGTCAGTCAGTCAGTCAGTCAGTCAGTCAGTCAGTCAGTTAGTCAGTCAGTCAGTCAGTCAGTTAGTCAGTTAGTCAGCTACTCAGTCAGTCAGTCAGTCAGTCAGTCAGTCAGTCAGTCAGTCAGTCAGTCAGTCAGTCAGTCAGTCAGTCAGTCAGTCAGTCAGTCAGTCAGTCAGTCAGTCAGTCAGTCAGTCAGTCAGTCAGTCTGCCAGTAGGTCAGCCAGTCAGTCAGTAGGTCATTCTGTCAGTCTGTGGGTCAGCCAGTCCGTCATTAGGTCATTCAGCAGTCATAAGGTCAGTCAGTCAGTCAGTCAGTCAGTCAGCTAGTCAGTCAGCTAGTCAGCTAGTTAGTCAGCTAGTCACTCAGTCTGTCAGACAGCTAGTCACTCAGTAGGTTGGTCAGTCAGTCGGTCTTACCGTCGGTCGGTCAGTCAGTCACTCAGTCTGTCAGACAGCTAGTCACTCAGTCTGTCAGACATCTACTCACTCAGTCAGTCAGTATGTCAGCCAGTCAGTCAGTCAGTAAATCAGTCAGTCAGTCACAGTCAGTGAGTCAGTCACAGTAAGTGAGTCAGTCACAGTCAGTGAGTCAGTCAGTGAGTCAGTCACAGTCAGTGAGTCAGTCTGTGAGTCAGTCAGTCATTCAGTCAGTAGGTCAGTCAGTCTGTCTCTCAGTCAGTAGGTCAGTCTGTCAGTAGGTCTTTCAGTAGGTCAGTCATTTGGTCGATCGATCAGTCAGTCAGTTAGTCAGTCTGCCAGTAGGTCAGCCAGTCAGTCAGTAGGTCATTCTGTCAGTCAGTGGGTCAGCCAGTCCGTCATTAGATCATTCAGCAGTCACTAGGTCAGCCAATCTGTAAGTCAGTCAGTTAGTTGGTCAGTCAGCTAATCACTCAGACTGTAAGACAGCTAGTCACTCAGTCTGTCAGACAGCTATTCACCCAGTCAGTAAGTCAGACAGCTAGTCACTCAGTCTGTCAGACAGCTAGTCACTCAGTCAGTCAGTAGGTCAGCCAGTCAGTCAGTCAGTAGGTCAACCAGTTAGCAGGTCAAGAGATCAGTCAGTCAGTCAGTAGATCAGCCAGTCAGTCAGTAGGTCAATTTGTCATTCAGTGGGTCAGTCAGTCTGTCTTTAGGTCATCAAGTCTGTCAGTCAGCCAGTCACTCAGTAGGTCAGTCAGTTGCTCAGCCTGTCATTCACTGAGCCAGTCAGTCAGTCACTGAGTCAGTCAGTCTGTCGGTGGGTGGGTCAGTCACTGAGTCAGTCAGTCTGTCGGTGGGTGGGTCGGTCTGTGGGTGGGTCGGTCTGTGGGTGGGTCAGTCGGTCGGTCGGTCGGTCGGTCGGTCGGTCGGTCGGTAGGTCGGTCGGTCGGGTCGGGTCGGGTCGGGTCGGGTCGGGTCGGGTCGGGTCGGGTCGGGTCGGTCGGTCGGTCGGTCGGTCGGTCGGTCGGTCGGTCGGTCGGTCGGTCGGTCGGTCGGTCGGTCGGTCGGTCAGTCAGTCAGTCAGTCAGTCAGTCAGTCAGTCAGTCAGTCAGTCAGTCAGTCAGTTAGTCAGTCAGTCAGTCAGTCAGTTAGTCAGTTAGTCAGCTACTCAGTCAGTCAGTCAGTCAGTCAGTCAGTCAGTCAGTCAGTCAGTCAGTCAGTCAGTCAGTCAGTCAGTCAGTCAGTCAGTCAGTCAGTCAGTCAGTCAGTCAGTCAGTCAGTCAGTCAGTCTGCCAGTAGGTCAGCCAGTCAGTCAGTAGGTCATTCTGTCAGTCTGTGGGTCAGCCAGTCCGTCATTAGGTCATTCAGCAGTCATAAGGTCAGTCAGTCAGTCAGTCAGTCAGTCAGCTAGTCAGTCAGCTAGTCAGCTAGTTAGTCAGCTAGTCACTCAGTCTGTCAGACAGCTAGTCACTCAGTAGGTTGGTCAGTCAGTCGGTCTTACCGTCGGTCGGTCAGTCAGTCACTCAGTCTGTCAGACAGCTAGTCACTCAGTCTCTCAGACATCTACTCACTCAGTCAGTCAGTATGTCAGCCAGTCAGTCAGTCAGTAAATCAGTCAGTCAGTCACAGTCAGTGAGTCAGTCACAGTAAGTGAGTCAGTCACAGTCAGTGAGTCAGTCAGTGAGTCAGTCACAGTCAGTGAGTCAGTCTGTGAGTCAGTCAGTCAGTCATTCAGTCAGTAGGTCAGTCAGTCTGTCTCTCAGTCAGTAGGTCAGTCTGTCAGTAGGTCTTTCAGTAGGTCAGTCATTTGGTCGATCGATCAGTCAGTCAGTTAGTCAGTCTGCCAGTAGGTCAGCCAGTCAGTCAGTAGGTCATTCTGTCAGTCAGTGGGTCAGCCAGTCCGTCATTAGGTCATTCAGCAGTCACTAGGTCAGCCAATCTGTAAGTCAGTCAGTTAGTTGGTCAGTCAGCTAATCACTCAGACTGTAAGACAGCTAGTCACTCAGTCTGTCAGACAGCTAGTCACCCAGTCAGTCAGTCAGACAGCTAGTCACTCAGTCTGTCAGACAGCTAGTCACTCAGTCAGTCAGTAGGTCAGCCAGTCAGTCAGTCAGTAGGTCAACCAGTTAGCAGGTCAAGAGATCAGTCAGTCAGTCAGTAGATCAGCCAGTCAGTCAGTAGGTCAATTTGTCATTCAGTGGGTCAGTCAGTCTGTCTTTAGGTCATCAAGTCTGTCAGTCAGCCAGTCACTCAGTAGGTCAGTCAGTTGCTCAGCCTGTCATTCACTGAGCCAGTCAGTCAGTCACTGAGTCAGTCAGTCTGTCGGTGGGTGGGTCAGTCACTGAGTCAGTCAGTCTGTCGGTGGGTGGGTCGGTCTGTGGGTGGGTCGGTCTGTGGGTGGGTCAGTCGGTCGGTCGGTCGGTCGGTAGGTCGGTCGGTCGGTCGGTCGGTCGGGTCGGGTCGGGTCGGGTCGGGTCGGGTCGGGTCGGGTCGGGTCGGGTCGGGTCGGGTCGGTCGGTCGGTCGGTCGGTCGGTCGGTCGGTCAGTCAGTCAGTCAGTCAGTCAGTCAGTCAGTCAGTCAGTCAGTCAGTCAGTCAGTCAGTCAGTTAGTCAGTCAGTCAGTCAGTTAGTCAGTTAGTCAGCTACTCAGTCAGTCAGTCAGTCAGTCAGTCAGTCAGTCAGTCAGTCAGTCAGTCAGTCAGTCAGTCAGTCAGTCGGTCAGTCAGTCAGTCAGTCAGTCAGTCAGTCTGCCAGTAGGTCAGCCAGTCAGTCAGTAGGTCATTCTGTCAGTCTGTGGGTCAGCCAGTCCGTCATTAGGTCATTCAGCAGTCATAAGGTCAGTCAGTCAGTCAGTCAGTCAGTCAGCTAGTCAGTCAGCTAGTCAGCTAGTTAGTCAGCTAGTCACTCAGTCTGTCAGACAGCTAGTCACTCAGTAGGTTGGTCAGTCAGTCGGTCTTACCGTCGGTCGGTCAGTCAGTCACTCAGTCTGTCAGACAGCTAGTCACTCAGTCTGTCAGACATCTACTCACTCAGTCAGTCAGTATGTCAGCCAGTCAGTCAGTCAGTAAATCAGTCAGTCAGTCACAGTCAGTGAGTCAGTCACAGTAAGTGAGTCAGTCACAGTCAGTGAGTCAGTCAGTGAGTCAGTCACAGTCAGTGAGTCAGTCTGTGAGTCAGTCAGTCATTCAGTCAGTAGGTCAGTCAGTCTGTCTCTCAGTCAGTAGGTCAGTCTGTCAGTAGGTCTTTCAGTAGGTCAGTCATTTGGTCGATCGATCAGTCAGTCAGTTAGTCAGTCTGCCAGTAGGTCAGCCAGTCAGTCAGTAGGTCATTCTGTCAATCAGTGGGTCAGCCAGTCCGTCATTAGGTCATTCAGCAGTCACTAGGTCAGCCAATCTGTAAGTCAGTCAGTTAGTTGGTCAGTCAGCTAATCACTCAGACTGTAAGACAGCTAGTCACTCAGTCTGTCAGACAGCTAGTCACCCAGTCAGTCAGTCAGACAGCTAGTCACTCAGTCTGTCAGACAGCTAGTCACTCAGTCAGTCAGTAGGTCAGCCAGTCAGTCAGTCAGTAGGTCAACCAGTTAGCAGGTCAAGAGATCAGTCAGTCAGTCAGTAGATCAGCCAGTCAGTCAGTAGGTCAATTTGTCATTCAGTGGGTCAGTCAGTCTGTCTTTAGGTCATCAAGTCTGTCAGTCAGCCAGTCACTCAGTAGGTCAGTCAGTTGCTCAGCCTGTCATTCACTGAGCCAGTCAGTCAGTCACTGAGTCAGTCAGTCTGTCGGTGGGTGGGTCAGTCACTGAGTCAGTCAGTCTGTCGGTGGGTGGGTCGGTCTGTGGGTGGGTCGGTCTGTGGGTGGGTCAGTCGGTCGGTCGGTCGGTCGGTCGGTCGGTCGCTAGGTCGGTCGGTCGGTCGGGTCGGGTCGGGTCGGGTCGGGTCGGGTCGGGTCGGGTCGGGTTGGGTCGGGTCGGGTCGGGTCGGTCGGTCGGTCGGTCGGTCGGTCGGTCGGTCGGTCGGTCGGTCGGTCGGTCGGTCGGTCGGTCGGTCGGTCGGTCGGTCGGTCGGTCAGTCAGTCAGTCAGTCAGTCAGTCAGTCAGTCAGTCAGTCAGTCAGTCAGTCAGTTAGTCAGTCAGTCAGTCAGTCAGTCAGTTAGTCAGTTAGTCAGCTACTCAGTCAGTCAGTCAGTCAGTCAGTCAGTCAGTCAGTCAGTCAGTCAGTCAGTCAGTCAGTCAGTCAGTCAGTCAGTCAGTCAGTCAGTCAGTCAGTCAGTCAGTCAGTCTGCCAGTAGGTCAGCCAGTCAGTCAGTAGGTCATTCTGTCAGTCTGTGGGTCAGCCAGTCCGTCATTAGGTCATTCAGCAGTCATAAGGTCAGTCAGTCAGTCAGTCAGTCAGTCAGCTAGTCAGTCAGCTAGTCAGCTAGTTAGTCAGCTAGTCACTCAGTCTGTCAGACAGCTAGTCACTCAGTAGGTTGGTCAGTCAGTCGGTCTTACCGTCGGTCGGTCAGTCAGTCACTCAGTCTGTCAGACAGCTAGTCACTCAGTCTGTCAGACATCTACTCACTCAGTCAGTCAGTATGTCAGCCAGTCAGTCAGTCAGTAAATCAGTCAGTCAGTCACAGTCAGTGAGTCAGTCACAGTAAGTGAGTCAGTCACAGTCAGTGAGTCAGTCAGTGAGTCAGTCACAGTCAGTGAGTCAGTCTGTGAGTCAGTCAGTCAGTCATTCAGTCAGTAGGTCAGTCAGTCTGTCTCTCAGTCAGTAGGTCAGTCTGTCAGTAGGTCTTTCAGTAGGTCAGTCATTTGGTCGATCGATCAGTCAGTCAGTTAGTCAGTCTGCCAGTAGGTCAGCCAGTCAGTCAGTAGGTCATTCTGTCAGTCAGTGGGTCAGCCAGTCCGTCATTAGGTCATTCAGCAGTCACTAGGTCAGCCAATCTGTAAGTCAGTCAGTTAGTTGGTCAGTCAGCTAATCACTCAGACTGTAAGACAGCTAGTCACTCAGTCTGTCAGACAGCTAGTCACCCAGTCAGTCAGTCAGACAGCTAGTCACTCAGTCTGTCAGACAGCTAGTCACTCAGTCAGTCAGTAGGTCAGCCAGTCAGTCAGTCAGTAGGTCAACCAGTTAGCAGGTCAAGAGATCAGTCAGTCAGTCAGTAGATCAGCCAGTCAGTCAGTAGGTCAATTTGTCATTCAGTGGGTCAGTCAGTCTGTCTTTAGGTCATCAAGTCTGTCAGTCAGCCAGTCACTCAGTAGGTCAGTCAGTTGCTCAGCCTGTCATTCACTGAGCCAGTCAGTCAGTCACTGAGTCAGTCAGTCTGTCGGTGGGTGGGTCAGTCACTGAGTCAGTCAGTCTGTCGGTGGGTGGGTCGGTCTGTGGGTGGGTCGGTCTGTGGGTGGGTCAGTCGGTCGGTCGGTCGGTCGGTCGGTCGGTCGGTCGGTCGGTAGGTCGGTCGGTCGGGTCGGGTCGGGTCGGGTCGGGTCGGGTTGGGTCGGGTCGGGTCGGGTCGGGTCGGTCGGTCGGTCGGTCGGTCGGTCGGTCGGTCGGTCGGTCGGTCGGTCGGTCAGTCGGTCGGTCCGTCGGTCGGTCAGTCAGTCAGTCATTCAGTCAGTCAGTCAGTCAGTCAGTCAGTCAGTCAGTTAGTCAGTCAGTCAGTCAGTCAGTTAGTCAGTTAGTCAGCTACTCAGTCAGTCAGTCAGTCAGTCAGTCAGTCAGTCAGTCAGTCAGTCAGTCAGTCAGTCAGTCAGTCAGTCAGTCAGTCAGTCAGTCAGTCAGTCAGTCAGTCAGTCAGTCAGTCTGCCAGTAGGTCAGCCAGTCAGTCAGTAGGTCATTCTGTCAGTCTGTGGGTCAGCCAGTCCGTCATTAGGTCATTCAGCAGTCATAAGGTCAGTCAGTCAGTCAGTCAGTCAGTCAGCTAGTCAGTCAGCTAGTCAGCTAGTTAGTCAGCTAGTCACTCAGTCTGTCAGACAGCTAGTCACTCAGTAGGTTGGTCAGTCAGTCGGTCTTACCGTCGGTCGGTCAGTCAGTCACTCAGTCTGTCAGACAGCTAGTCACTCAGTCTGTCAGACATCTACTCACTCAGTCAGTCAGTATGTCAGCCAGTCAGTCAGTCAGTAAATCAGTCAGTCAGTCACAGTCAGTGAGTCAGTCACAGTAAGTGAGTCAGTCACAGTCAGTGAGTCAGTCAGTGAGTCAGTCACAGTCAGTGAGTCAGTCTGTGAGTCAGTCAGTCAGTCATTCAGTCAGTAGGTCAGTCAGTCTGTCTCTCAGTCAGTAGGTCAGTCTGTCAGTAGGTCTTTCAGTAGGTCAGTCATTTGGTCGATCGATCAGTCAGTCAGTTAGTCAGTCTGCCAGTAGGTCAGCCAGTCAGTCAGTAGGTCATTCTGTCAGTCAGTGGGTCAGCCAGTCCGTCATTAGGTCATTCAGCAGTCACTAGGTCAGCCAATCTGTAAGTCAGTCAGTTAGTTGGTCAGTCAGCTAATCACTCAGATTGTAAGACAGCTAGTCACTCAGTCTGTCAGTCAGACAGCTAGTCACTCAGTCTGTCAGACAGCTAGTCACTCAGTCAGTCAGTAGGTCAGCCAGTCAGTCAGTCAGTAGGTCAACCAGTTAGCAGGTCAAGAGATCAGTCAGTCAGTCAGTAGATCAGCCAGTCAGTCAGTAGGTCAATTTGTCATTCAGTGGGTCAGTCAGTCTGTCTTTAGGTCATCAAGTCTGTCAGTCAGCCAGTCACTCAGTAGGTCAGTCAGTTGCTCAGCCTGTCATTCACTGAGCCAGTCAGTCAGTCACTGAGTCAGTCAGTCTGTCGGTGGGTGGGTCAGTCACTGAGTCAGTCAGTCTGTCGGTGGGTGGGTCGGTCTGTGGGTGGGTCGGTCTGTGGGTGGGTCAGTCGGTCGGTCGGTCGGTCGGTAGGTCGGTCGGTCGGTCGGGTCGGGTCGGGTCGGGTCGGGTCGGGTCGGGTCGGGTCGGGTCGGGTCGGGTCGGTCGGTCGGTCGGTCGGTCGGTCGGTCGGTCGGTCGGTCGGTCGGTCGGTCGGTCGGTCAGTCAGTCAGTCAGTCAGTCAGTCAGTCAGTCAGTCAGTCAGTCAGTCAGTCAGTTAGTCAGTCAGTCAGTCAGTTAGTCAGTTAGTCAGCTACTCAGTCAGTCAGTCAGTCAGTCAGTCAGTCAGTCAGTCAGTCAGTCAGTCAGTCAGTCAGTCAGTCAGTCAGTCAGTCAGTCAGTCAGTCAGTCAGTCAGTCAGTCAGTCAGTCAGTCAGTCAGTCAGTCTGCCAGTAGGTCAGCCAGTCAGTCAGTAGGTCATTCTGTCAGTCTGTGGGTCAGCCAGTCCGTCATTAGGTCATTCAGCAGTCATAAGGTCAGTCAGTCAGTCAGTCAGTCAGCTAGTCAGTCAGCTAGTCAGCTAGTTAGTCAGCTAGTCACTCAGTCTGTCAGACAGCTAGTCACTCAGTAGGTTGGTCAGTCAGTCGGTCTTACCGTCGGTCGGTCAGTCAGTCACTCAGTCTGTCAGACAGCTAGTCACTCAGTCTGTCAGACATCTACTCACTCAGTCAGTCAGTATGTCAGCCAGTCAGTCAGTCAGTAAATCAGTCAGTCAGTCACAGTCAGTGAGTCAGTCACAGTAAGTGAGTCAGTCACAGTCAGTGAGTCAGTCAGTGAGTCAGTCACAGTCAGTGAGTCAGTCTGTGAGTCAGTCAGTCATTCAGTCAGTAGGTCAGTCAGTCTGTCTCTCAGTCAGTAGGTCAGTCTGTCAGTAGGTCTTTCAGTAGGTCAGTCATTTGGTCGATCGATCAGTCAGTCAGTTAGTCAGTCTGCCAGTAGGTCAGCCAGTCAGTCAGTAGGTCATTCTGTCAGTCAGTGGGTCAGCCAGTCCGTCATTAGGTCATTCAGCAGTCACTAGGTCAGCCAATCTGTAAGTCAGTCAGTTAGTTGGTCAGTCAGCTAATCACTCAGACTGTAAGACAGCTAGTCACTCAGTCTGTCAGACAGCTAGTCACCCAGTCAGTCAGTCAGACAGCTAGTCACTCAGTCTGTCAGACAGCTAGTCACTCAGTCAGTCAGTAGGTCAGCCAGTCAGTCAGTCAGTAGGTCAACCAGTTAGCAGGTCAAGAGATCAGTCAGTCAGTCAGTAGATCAGCCAGTCAGTCAGTAGGTCAATTTGTCATTCAGTGGGTCAGTCAGTCTGTCTTTAGGTCATCAAGTCTGTCAGTCAGCCAGTCACTCAGTAGGTCAGTCAGTTGCTCAGCCTGTCATTCACTGAGCCAGTCAGTCAGTCACTGAGTCAGTCAGTCTGTCGGTGGGTGGGTCAGTCACTGAGTCAGTCAGTCTGTCGGTGGGTGGGTCGGTCTGTGGGTGGGTCGGTCTGTGGGTGGGTCAGTCGGTCGGTCGGTCGGTCGGTCGGTCGGTCGGTAGGTCGGTCGGTCGATCGGGTCGGGTCGGGTCGGGTCGGGTCGGGTCGGGTCGGGTCGGGTTGGGTCGGGTCGGGTCGGGTCGGGTCGGTCGGTCGGTCGGTCGGTCGGTCGGTCGGTCGGTCGGTCGGTCGGTCGGTCGGTCGGTCGGTCGGTCGGTCGGTCGGTCAGTCAGTCAGTCAGTCAGTCAGTCAGTCAGTCAGTCAGTCAGTCAGTCAGTTAGTCAGTCAGTCAGTCAGTCAGTTAGTCAGTTAGTCAGCTACTCAGTCAGTCAGTCAGTCAGTCAGTCAGTCAGTCAGTCAGTCAGTCAGTCAGTCAGTCAGTCAGTCAGTCAGTCAGTCAGTCTGCCAGTAGGTCAGCCAGTCAGTCAGTAGGTCATTCTGTCAGTCTGTGGGTCAGCCAGTCCGTCATTAGGTCATTCAGCAGTCATAAGGTCAGTCAGTCAGTCAGTCAGTCAGTCAGCTAGTCAGTCAGCTAGTCAGCTAGTTAGTCAGCTAGTCACTCAGTCTGTCAGACAGCTAGTCACTCAGTAGGTTGGTCAGTCAGTCGGTCTTACCGTCGGTCGGTCAGTCAGTCACTCAGTCTGTCAGACAGCTAGTCACTCAGTCTGTCAGACATCTACTCACTCAGTCAGTCAGTATGTCAGCCAGTCAGTCAGTCAGTAAATCAGTCAGTCAGTCACAGTCAGTGAGTCAGTCACAGTAAGTGAGTCAGTCACAGTCAGTGAGTCAGTCAGTGAGTCAGTCACAGTCAGTGAGTCAGTCTGTGAGTCAGTCAGTCAGTCATTCAGTCAGTAGGTCAGTCAGTCTGTCTCTCAGTCAGTAGGTCAGTCTGTCAGTAGGTCTTTCAGTAGGTCAGTCATTTGGTCGATCGATCAGTCAGTCAGTTAGTCAGTCTGCCAGTAGGTCAGCCAGTCAGTCAGTAGGTCATTCTGTCAGTCAGTGGGTCAGCCAGTCCGTCATTAGGTCATTCAGCAGTCACTAGGTCAGCCAATCTGTAAGTCAGTCAGTTAGTTGGTCAGTCAGCTAATCACTCAGACTGTAAGACAGCTAGTCACTCAGTCTGTCAGACAGCTAGTCACCCAGTCAGTCAGTCAGACAGCTAGTCACTCAGTCTGTCAGACAGCTAGTCACTCAGTCAGTCAGTAGGTCAGCCAGTCAGTCAGTCAGTAGGTCAACCAGTTAGCAGGTCAAGAGATCAGTCAGTCAGTCAGTAGATCAGCCAGTCAGTCAGTAGGTCAATTTGTCATTCAGTGGGTCAGTCAGTCTGTCTTTAGGTCATCAAGTCTGTCAGTCAGCCAGTCACTCAGTAGGTCAGTCAGTTGCTCAGCCTGTCATTCACTGAGCCAGTCAGTCAGTCACTGAGTCAGTCAGTCTGTCGGTGGGTGGGTCAGTCACTGAGTCAGTCAGTCTGTCGGTGGGTGGGTCGGTCTGTGGGTGATTCGGTCTGTGGGTGGGTCAGTCGGTCGGTCGGTCGGTCGGTCGGTAGGTCGGTCGGTCGGGTCGGGTCGGGTCGGGTCGGGTCGGGTCGGGTCGGGTCGGGTCGGGTCGGGTCGGTCGGTCGGTCGGTCGGTCGGTCGGTCGGTCGGTCGGTCGGTCGGTCGGTCGGTCGGTCGGTCGGTCGGTCAGTCAGTCAGTCAGTCAGTCAGTCAGTCAGTCAGTCAGTCAGTCAGTTAGTCAGTCAGTCAGTCAGTCAGTTAGTCAGTTAGTCAGCTACTCAGTCAGTCAGTCAGTCAGTCAGTCAGTCAGTCAGTCAGTCAGTCAGTCAGTCAGTCAGTCAGTCAGTCAGTCAGTCTGTCAGTCAGTCAGTCAGTCAGTCAGTCAGTCAGTCAGTCAGTCTGCCAGTAGGTCAGCCAGTCAGTCAGTAGGTCATTCTGTCAGTCTGTGGGTCAGCCAGTCCGTCATTAGGTCATTCAGCAGTCATAAGGTCAGTCAGTCAGTCAGTCAGTCAGTCAGCTAGTCAGTCAGCTAGTCAGCTAGTTAGTCAGCTAGTCACTCAGTCTGTCAGACAGCTAGTCACTCAGTAGGTTGGTCAGTCAGTCGGTCTTACCGTCGGTCGGTCCGTCAGTCACTCAGTCTGTCAGACAGCTAGTCACTCAGTCTGTCAGACATCTACTCACTCAGTCAGTCAGTATGTCAGCCAGTCAGTCAGTCAGTAAATCAGTCAGTCAGTCACAGTCAGTGAGTCAGTCACAGTAAGTGAGTCAGTCACAGTCAGTGAGTCAGTCAGTGAGTCAGTCACAGTCAGTGAGTCAGTCTGTGAGTCAGTCAGTCATTCAGTCAGTAGGTCAGTCAGTCTGTCTCTCAGTCAGTAGGTCAGTCTGTCAGTAGGTCTTTCAGTAGGTCAGTCATTTGGTCGATCGATCAGTCAGTCAGTTAGTCAGTCTGCCAGTAGGTCAGCCAGTCAGTCAGTAGGTCATTCTGTCAGTCAGTGGGTCAGCCAGTCCGTCATTAGGTCATTCAGCAGTCACTAGGTCAGCCAATCTGTAAGTCAGTCAGTTAGTTGGTCAGTCAGCTAATCACTCAGACTGTAAGACAGCTAGTCACTCAGTCTGTCAGACAGCTAGTCACCCAGTCAGTCAGTCAGACAGCTAGTCACTCAGTCTGTCAGACAGCTAGTCACTCAGTCAGTCAGTAGGTCAGCCAGTCAGTCAGTCAGTAGGTCAACCAGTTAGCAGGTCAAGAGATCAGTCAGTCAGTCAGTAGATCAGCCAGTCAGTCAGTAGGTCAATTTGTCATTCAGTGGGTCAGTCAGTCTGTCTTTAGGTCATCAAGTCTGTCAGTCAGCCAGTCACTCAGTAGGTCAGTCAGTTGCTCAGCCTGTCATTCACTGAGCCAGTCAGTCAGTCACTGAGTCAGTCAGTCTGTCGGTGGGTGGGTCAGTCACTGAGTCAGTCAGTCTTTCGGTGGGTGGGTCGGTCTGTGGGTGGGTCGGTCTGTGGGTGGGTCAATCGGTCGGTCGGTCGGTCGGTCGGTCGGTAGGTCGGTCGGTCGGTCGGGTCGGGTCGGGTCGGGTCGGGTCGGGTCGGGTCGGGTCGGGTCGGGTTGGGTCGGGTCGGGTCGGGTCGGGTCGGTCGGTCGGTCGGTCGGTCGGTCGGTCGGTCGGTCGGTCGGTCGGTCGGTCGGTCGGTCGGTCGGTCGGTCGGTCAGTCAGTCACTCAGTCAGTCAGTCAGTCAGTCAGTCAGTCAGTCAGTCAGTCAGTCAGTCAGTTAGTCAGTCAGTCAGTCAGTTAGTCAGTTAGTCAGTTAGTCAGCTACTCAGTCAGTCAGTCAGTCAGTCAGTCAGTCAGTCAGTCAGTCAGTCAGTCAGTCAGTCAGTCAGTCAGTCAGTCAGTCAGTCAGTCAGTCAGTCAGTCAGTCAGTCAGTCAGTCAGTCTGCCAGTAGGTCAGCCAGTCAGTCAGTAGGTCATTCTGTCTGTCTGTGGGTCAGCCAGTCCGTCATTAGGTCATTCAGCAGTCATAAGGTCAGTCAGTCAGTCAGTCAGTCAGTCAGCTAGTCAGTCAGCTAGTCAGCTAGTTAGTCAGCTAGTCACTCAGTCTGTCAGACAGCTAGTCACTCAGTAGGTTGGTCAGTCAGTCAGTCTGTCGGTGGGTGGGTCGGTCTGTGGGTGGGTCGGTCTGTGGGTGGGTCAGTCGGTCGGTCGGTCGGTAGGTCGGTCGGTCGGTCGGGTCGGGTCGGGTCGGGTCGGGTCGGGTCGGGTCGGGTCGGGTCGGGTCGGTCGGTCGGTCGGTCGGTCGGTCGGTCGGTCGGTCGGTCGGTCGGTCGGTCGGTCAGTCAGTCAGTCAGTCAGTCAGTCAGTCAGTCAGTCAGTCAGTCAGTCAGTCAGTTAGTCAGTCAGTCAGTCAGTCAGTTAGTCAGTTAGTCAGCTACTCAGTCAGTCAGTCAGTCAGTCAGTCAGTCAGTCAGTCAGTCAGTCAGTCAGTCAGTCAGTCAGTCAGTCAGTCAGTCAGTCAGTCAGTCAGTTAGTCAGTCAGTCAGTCAGTCAGTTAGTCAGTTAGTCAGCTACTCAGTCAGTCAGTCAGTCAGTCAGTCAGTCAGTCAGTCAGTCAGTCAGTCAGTCAGTCAGTCAGTCAGTCAGTCAGTCAGTCAGTCAGTCAGTCTGCCAGTTGGTCAGCCAGTCAGTCAGTAGGTCATTCTGTCAGTCTGTGGGTCAGCCAGTCCGTCATTAGGTCATTCAGCAGTCATAAGGTCAGTCAGTCAGTCAGTCAGTCAGTCAGCTAGTCAGTCAGCTAGTCAGCTAGTTAGTCAGCTAGTCACTCAGTCTGTCAGACAGCTAGTCACTCAGTAGGTTGGTCAGTCAGTCGGTCTTACCGTCGGTCGGTCAGTCAGTCACTCAGTCTGTCAGACAGCTAGTCACTCAGTCTGTCAGACATCTACTCACTCAGTCAGTCAGTATGTCAGCCAGTCAGTCAGTCAGTAAATCAGTCAGTCAGTCACAGTCAGTGAGTCAGTCACAGTAAGTGAGTCAGTCACAGTCAGTGAGTCAGTCAGTGAGTCAGTCACAGTCAGTGAGTCAGTCTGTGAGTCAGTCAGTCAGTCATTCAGTCAGTAGGTCAGTCAGTCTGTCTCTCAGTCAGTAGGTCAGTCTGTCAGTAGGTCTTTCAGTAGGTCAGTCATTTGGTCGATCGATCAGTCAGTCAGTTAGTCAGTCTGCCAGTAGGTCAGCCAGTCAGTCAGTAGGTCATTCTGTCAGTCAGTGGGTCAGCCAGTCCGTCATTAGGTCATTCAGCAGTCACTAGGTCAGCCAATCTGTAAGTCAGTCAGTTAGTTGGTCAGTCAGCTAATCACTCAGACTGTAAGACAGCTAGTCACTCAGTCTGTCAGACAGCTAGTCACCCAGTCAGTCAGTCAGACAGCTAGTCACTCAGTCTGTCAGACAGCTAGTCACTCAGTCAGTCAGTAGGTCAGCCAGTCAGTCAGTCAGTAGGTCAACCAGTTAGCAGGTCAAGAGATCAGTCAGTCAGTCAGTAGATCAGCCAGTCAGTCAGTAGGTCAATTTGTCATTCAGTGGGTCAGTCAGTCTGTCTTTAGGTCATCAAGTCTGTCAGTCAGCCAGTCACTCAGTAGGTCAGTCAGTTGCTCAGCCTGTCATTCACTGAGCCAGTCAGTCAGTCACTGAGTCAGTCAGTCTGTCGGTGGGTGGGTCAGTCACTGAGTCAGTCAGTCTGTCGGTGGGTGGGTCGGTCTGTGGGTGGGTCGGTCTGTGGGTGGGTCAGTCGGTCGGTCGGTCGGTCGGTAGGTCGGTCGGTCGGTCGGGTCGGGTCGGGTCGGGTCGGGTCGGGTCGGGTCGGGTCGGGTCGGGTCGGGTCGGTCGGTCGGTCGGTCGGTCGGTCGGTCGGTCGGTCGGTCGGTCGGTCAGTCAGTCAGTCAGTCAGTCAGTCAGTCAGTCAGTCAGTCAGTCAGTCAGTCAGTCAGTTAGTCAGTCAGTCAGTCAGTTAGTCAGTTAGTCAGCTACTCAGTCAGTCAGTCAGTCAGTCAGTCAGTCAGTCAGTCAGTCAGTCAGTCAGTCAGTCAGTCAGTCAGTCAGTCAGTCAGTCAGTCAGTCAGTCACTCAGTCAGTCTGCCAGTAGGTCAGCCAGTCAGTCAGTAGGTCATTCTGTCAGTCTGTGGGTCAGCCAGTCCGTCATTAGGTCATTCAGCAGTCATAAGGTCAGTCAGTCAGTCAGTCAGTCAGTCAGTCAGCTAGTAAGTCAGCTAGTCAGCTAGTTAGTCAGCTAGTCACTCAGTCTGTCAGACAGCTAGTCACTCAGTAGGTTGGTCAGTCAGTCGGTCTTACCGTCGGTCGGTCAGTCAGTCACTCAGTCTGTCAGACAGCTAGTCACTCAGTCTGTCAGACATCTACTCACTCAGTCAGTCAGTATGTCAGCCAGTCAGTCAGTCAGTAAATCAGTCAGTCAGTCACAGTCAGTGAGTCAGTCACAGTAAGTGAGTCAGTCACAGTCACTGAGTCAGTCAGTGAGTCAGTCACAGTCAGTGAGTCAGTCTGTGAGTCAGTCAGTCATTCAGTCAGTAGGTCAGTCAGTCTGTCTCTCAGTCAGTAGGTCAGTCTGTCAGTAGGTCTTTCAGTAGGTCAGTCATTTGGTCGATCGATCAGTCAGTCAGTTAGTCAGTCTGCCAGTAGGTCAGCCAGTCAGTCAGTAGGTCATTCTGTCAGTCAGTGGGTCAGCCAGTCCGTCATTAGGTCATTCAGCAGTCACTAGGTCAGCCAATCTGTAAGTCAGTCAGTTAGTTGGTCAGTCAGCTAATCACTCAGACTGTAAGACAGCTAGTCACTCAGTCTGTCAGACAGCTAGTCACCCAGTCAGTCAGTCAGACAGCTAGTCACTCAGTCTGTCAGACAGCTAGTCACTCAGTCAGTCAGTAGGTCAGCCAGTCAGTCAGTCAGTAGGTCAACCAGTTAGCAGGTCAAGAGATCAGTCAGTCAGTCAGTAGATCAGCCAGTCAGTCAGTAGGTCAATTTGTCATTCAGTGGGTCAGTCAGTCTGTCTTTAGGTCATCAAGTCTGTCAGTCAGCCAGTCACTCAGTAGGTCAGTCAGTTGCTCAGCCTGTCATTCACTGAGCCAGTCAGTCAGTCACTGAGTCAGTCAGTCTGTCGGTGGGTGGGTCAGTCACTGAGTCAGTCAGTCTGTCGGTGGGTGGGTCGGTCTGTGGGTGGGTCGGTCTGTGGGTGGGTCAGTCGGTCGGTCGGTCGGTCGGTCGGTCGGTCGGTAGGTCGGTCGGTCGGTCGGGTCGGGTCGGGTCGGGTTGGGTCGGGTCGGGTCGGGTCGGGTTGGGTCGGGTCGGGTCGGGTCGGGTCGGTCGGTCGGTCGGTCGGTCGGTCGGTCGGTCGGTCGGTCGGTCGGTCGGTCGGTCGGTCGGTCGGTCAGTCAGTCAGTCAGTCAGTCAGTCAGTCAGTCAGTCAGTCAGTCAGTTAGTCAGTCAGTCAGTCAGTCAGTTAGTCAGTTAGTCAGCTACTCAGTCAGTCAGTCAGTCAGTCAGTCAGTCAGTCAGTCAGTCAGTCAGTCAGTCAGTCAGTCAGTCAGTCAGTCAGTCAGTCAGTCAGTCAGTCTGCCAGTAGGTCAGCCAGTCAGTCAGTAGGTCATTCTGTCAGTCTGTGGGTCAGCCAGTCCGTCATTAGGTCATTCAGCAGTCATAAGGTCAGTCAGTCAGTCAGTCAGTCAGTCAGCTAGTCAGTCAGCTAGTCAGCTAGTTAGTCAGCTAGTCACTCAGTCTGTCAGACAGCTAGTCACTCAGTAGGTTGGTCAGTCAGTCGGTCTTACCGTCGGTCGGTCAGTCAGTCACTCAGTCTGTCAGACAGCTAGTCACTCAGTCTGTCAGACATCTACTCACTCAGTCAGTCAGTATGTCAGCCAGTCAGTCAGTCAGTAAATCAGTCAGTCAGTCACAGTCAGTGAGTCAGTCACAGTCAGTGAGTCAGTCAGTGAGTCAGTCACAGTCAGTGAGTCAGTCTGTGAGTCAGTCAGTCATTCAGTCAGTAGGTCAGTCAGTCTGTCTCTCAGTCAGTAGGTCAGTCTGTCAGTAGGTCTTTCAGTAGGTCAGTCATTTGGTCGATCGATCAGTCAGTCAGTTAGTCAGTCTGCCAGTAGGTCAGTCAGTCAGTCAGTAGGTCATTCTGTCAGTCAGTGGGTCAGCCAGTCCGTCATTAGGTCATTCAGCAGTCACTAGGTCAGCCAATCTGTAAGTCAGTCAGTTAGTTGGTCAGTCAGCTAATCACTCAGACTGTAAGACAGCTAGTCACTCAGTCTGTCAGACAGCTAGTCACCCAGTCAGTCAGTCAGACAGCTAGTCACTCAGTCTGTCAGACAGCTAGTCACTCAGTCAGTCAGTAGGTCAGCCAGTCAGTCAGTCAGTAGGTCAACCAGTTAGCAGGTCAAGAGATCAGTCAGTCAGTCAGTAGATCAGCCAGTCAGTCAGTAGGTCAATTTGTCATTCAGTGGGTCAGTCAGTCTGTCTTTAGGTCATCAAGTCTGTCAGTCAGCCAGTCACTCAGTAGGTCAGTCAGTTGCTCAGCCTGTCATTCACTGAGCCAGTCAGTCAGTCACTGAGTCAGTCAGTCTGTCGGTGGGTGGGTCAGTCACTGAGTCAGTCAGTCTGTCGGTGGGTGGGTCGGTCTGTGGGTGGGTCGGTCTGTGGGTGGGTCAGTCGGTCGGTCGGTCGGTCGGTCGGTAGGTCGGTCGGGTCGGGTCGGGTCGGGTCGGGTCGGGTCGGGTCGGGTCGGGTCGGGTCGGGTCGGGTCGGGTCGGTCGGTCGGTCGGTCGGTCGGTCGGTCGGTCGGTCGGTCGGTCAGTCAGTCAGTCAGTCAGTCAGTCAGTCAGTCAGTCAGTCAGTTAGTCAGTTAGTCAGCTACTCAGTCAGTCAGTCAGTCAGTCAGTCAGTCAGTCAGTCAGTCAGTCAGTCAGTCAGTCAGTCAGTCAGTCAGTCAGTCAGTCAGTTAGTCAGTCAGTCAGTCAGTCAGTTAGTCAGTTAGTCAGCTACTCAGTCAGTCAGTCAGTCAGTCAGTCAGTCAGTCAGTCAGTCAGTCAGTCAGTCAGTCAGTCAGTCAGTCAGTCAGTCAGTCAGTCAGTCAGTCAGTCAGTCAGTCAGTCAGTCAGTCAGTCAGTCAGTCCTTCTGCCAGTAGGTCAGCCAGTCAGTCAGTAGGTCATTCTGTCAGTCTGTGGGTCAGCCAGTCCGTCATTAGGTCATTCAGCAGTCATAAGGTCAGTCAGTCAGTCAGTCAGTCAGTCAGCTAGTCAGTCAGCTAGTCAGCTAGTTAGTCAGCTAGTCACTCAGTCTGTCAGACAGCTAGTCACTCAGTAGGTTGGTCAGTCAGTCAGTCTGTCGGTGGGTGGGTCGGTCTGTGGGTGGGTCGGTCTGTGGGTGGGTCAGTCGGTCGGTCGGTCGGTCGGTAGGTCGGTCGGTCGGGTCGGGTCGGGTCGGGTCGGGTCGGGTCGGGTCGGGTCGGGTCGGGTCGGGTCGGGTCGGGTCGGGTCGGGTCGGGTCGGTCGGTCGGTCGGTCGGTCGGTCGGTCGGTCGGTCGGTCGGTCGGTCGGTCGGTCAGTCAGTCAGTCAGTCAGTCAGTCAGTCAGTCAGTCAGTCAGTCAGTCAGTCAGTCAGTTAGTCAGTCAGTCAGTCAGTCAGTTAGTCAGTTAGTCAGCTACTCAGTCAGTCAGTCAGTCAGTCAGTCAGTCAGTCAGTCAGTCAGTCAGTCAGTCAGTCAGTCAGTCAGTCAGTCAGTCAGTCTGCCAGTAGGTCAGCCAGTCAATCAGTAGGTCATTCTGTCAGTCTCTGGGTCAGCCAGTCCGTCATTAGGTCATTCAGCAGTCATAAGGTCAGTCAGTCAGTCAGTCAGTCAGTCAGCTAGTCAGTCAGCTAGTCAGCTAGTTAGTCAGCTAGTCACTCAGTCTGTCAGACAGCTAGTCACTCAGTAGGTTGGTCAGTCAGTCGGTCTTACCGTCGGTCGGTCAGTCAGTCACTCAGTCTGTCAGACAGCTAGTCACTCAGTCTGTCAGACATCTACTCACTCAGTCAGTCAGTATGTCAGCCAGTCAGTCAGTCAGTAAATCAGTCAGTCAGTCACAGTCAGTGAGTCAGTCACAGTAAGTGAGTCAGTCACAGTCAGTGAGTCAGTCAGTGAGTCAGTCACAGTCAGTGAGTCAGTCTGTGAGTCAGTCAGTCTTTCAGTCAGTAGGTCAGTCAGTCTGTCTCTCAGTCAGTAGGTCAGTCTGTCAGTAGGTCTTTCAGTAGGTCAGTCATTTGGTCGATCGATCAGTCAGTCAGTTAGTCAGTCTGCCAGTAGGTCAGCCAGTCAGTCAGTAGGTCATTCTGTCAGTCAGTGGGTCAGCCAGTCCGTCATTAGGTCATTCAGCAGTCACTAGGTCAGCCAATCTGTAAGTCAGTCAGTTAGTTGGTCAGTCAGCTAATCACTCAGACTGTAAGACAGCTAGTCACTCAGTCTGTCAAACAGCTAGTCACCCAGTCAGTCAGTCAGACAGCTAGTCACTCAGTCTGTCAGACAGCTAGTCACTCAGTCAGTCAGTAGGTCAGCCAGTCAGTCAGTCAGTAGGTCAACCAGTTAGCAGGTCAAGAGATCAGTCAGTCAGTCAGTAGATCAGCCAGTCAGTCAGTAGGTCAATTTGTCATTCAGTGGGTCAGTCAGTCTGTCTTTAGGTCATCAAGTCTGTCAGTCAGCCAGTCACTCAGTAGGTCAGTCAGTTGCTCAGCCTGTCATTCACTGAGCCAGTCAGTCAGTCACTGAGTCAGTCAGTCTGTCGGTGGGTGGGTCAGTCACTGAGTCAGTCAGTCTGTCGGTGGGTGGGTCGGTCTGTGGGTGGGTCGGTCTGTGGGTGGGTCAGTCGGTCGGTCGGTCGGTCGGTCGGTCGGTCGGTAGGTCGGTCGGTCGGTCGGGTCGGGTCGGGTCGGGTCGGGTCGGGTTGGGTCGGGTCGGGTCGGGTCGGGTCGGTCGGTCGGTCGGTCGGTCGGTCGGTCGGTCGGTCGGTCGGTCGGTCGGTCGGTCGGTCGGTCGGTCAGTCAGTCAGTCAGTCAGTCAGTCAGTCAGTCAGTCAGTCAGTCAGTCAGTCAGTCAGTTAGTCAGTCAGTCAGTCAGTCAGTTAGTCAGTTAGTCAGCTACTCAGTCAGTCAGTCAGTCAGTCAGTCAGTCAGTCAGTCAGTCAGTCAGTCAGTCAGTCAGTCAGTCAGTCAGTCAGTCAGTCAGTCTGCCAGTAGGTCAGCCAGTCAGTCAGTAGGTCATTCTGTCAGTCTGTGGGTCAGCCAGTCCGTCATTAGGTCATTCAGCAGTCATAAGGTCAGTCAGTCAGTCAGTCAGTCAGTCAGCTAGTCAGTCAGCTAGTCAGCTAGTTAGTCAGCTAGTCACTCAGTCTGTCAGACAGCTAGTCACTCAGTAGGTTGGTCAGTCAGTCGGTCTTACCGTCGGTCGGTCAGTCAGTCACTCAGTCTGTCAGACAGCTAGTCACTCAGTCTGTCAGACATCTACTCACTCAGTCAGTCAGTATGTCAGCCAGTCAGTCAGTCAGTAAATCAGTCAGTCAGTCACAGTCAGTGAGTCAGTCACAGTAAGTGAGTCAGTCACAGTCAGTGAGTCAGTCAGTGAGTCAGTCACAGTCAGTGAGTCAGTCTGTGAGTCAGTCAGTCAGTCATTCAGTCAGTAGGTCAGTCAGTCTGTCTCTCAGTCAGTAGGTCAGTCTGTCAGTAGGTCTTTCAGTAGGTCAGTCATTTGGTCGATCGATCAGTCAGTCAGTTAGTCAGTCTGCCAGTAGGTCAGCCAGTCAGTCAGTAGGTCATTCTGTCAGTCAGTGGGTCAGCCAGTCCGTCATTAGGTCATTCAGCAGTCACTAGGTCAGCCAATCTGTAAGTCAGTCAGTTAGTTGGTCAGTCAGCTAATCACTCAGACTGTAAGACAGCTAGTCACTCAGTCTGTCAGACAGCTAGTCACCCAGTCAGTCAGTCAGACAGCTAGTCACTCAGTCTGTCAGACAGCTAGTCACTCAGTCAGTCAGTAGGTCAGCCAGTCAGTCAGTCAGTAGGTCAACCAGTTAGCAGGTCAAGAGATCAGTCAGTCAGTCAGTAGATCAGCCAGTCAGTCAGTAGGTCAATTTGTCATTCAGTGGGTCAGTCAGTCTGTCTTTAGGTCATCAAGTCTGTCAGTCAGCCAGTCACTCAGTAGGTCAGTCAGTTGCTCAGCCTGTCATTCACTGAGCCAGTCAGTCAGTCACTGAGTCAGTCAGTCTGTCGGTGGGTGGGTCAGTCACTGAGTCAGTCAGTCTGTCGGTGGGTGGGTCGGTCTGTGGGTGGGTCGGTCTGTGGGTGGGTCAGTCGGTCGGTCGGTCGGTCGGTAGGTCGGTCGGTCGGTCGGGTCGGGTCGGGTCGGGTCGGGTCGGGTCGGGTCGGGTCGGGTCGGGTCGGTCGGTCGGTCGGTCGGTCGGTCGGTCGGTCGGTCGGTCGGTCGGTCGGTCGGTCGGTCGGTCGGTCGGTCAGTCAGTCAGTCAGTCAGTCAGTCAGTCAGTCAGTCAGTCAGTCAGTTAGTCAGTCAGTCAGTCAGTCAGTTAGTCAGTTAGTCAGCTACTCAGTCAGTCAGTCAGTCAGTCAGTCAGTCAGTCAGTCAGTCAGTCAGTCCGTCAGTCAGTCAGTCAGTCAGTCAGTCAGTCAGTCAGTCAGTCAGTCAGTCAGTCTGCCAGTAGGTCAGCCAGTCAGTCAGTAGGTCATTCTGTCAGTCTGTGGGTCAGCCAGTCCGTCATTAGGTCATTCAGCAGTCATAAGGTCAGTCAGTCAGTCAGTCAGTCAGTCAGCTAGTCAGTCAGCTAGTCAGCTAGTTAGTCAGCTAGTCACTCAGTCTGTCAGACAGCTAGTCACTCAGTAGGTTGGTCACTCAGTCGGTCTTACCGTCGGTCGGTCAGTCAGTCACTCAGTCTGTCAGACAGCTAGTCACTCAGTCTGTCAGACATCTACTCACTCAGTCAGTCAGTATGTCAGCCAGTCAGTCAGTCAGTAAATCAGTCAGTCAGTCACAGTCAGTGAGTCAGTCACAGTAAGTGAGTCAGTCACAGTCAGTGAGTCAGTCAGTGAGTCAGTCACAGTCAGTGAGTCAGTCTGTGAGTCAGTCAGTCATTCAGTCAGTAGGTCAGTCAGTCTGTCTCTCAGTCAGTAGGTCAGTCTGTCAGTAGGTCTTTCAGTAGGTCAGTCATTTGGTCGATCGATCAGTCAGTCAGTTAGTCAGTCTGCCAGTAGGTCAGCCAGTCAGTCAGTAGGTCATTCTGTCAGTCAGTGGGTCAGCCAGTCCGTCATTAGGTCATTCAGCAGTCACTAGGTCAGCCAATCTGTAAGTCAGTCAGTTAGTTGGTCAGTCAGCTAATCACTCAGACTGTAAGACAGCTAGTCACTCAGTCTGTCAGACAGCTAGTCACCCAGTCAGTCAGTCAGACAGCTAGTCACTCAGTCTGTCAGACAGCTAGTCACTCAGTCAGTCAGTAGGTCAGCCAGTCAGTCAGTCAGTAGGTCAACCAGTTAGCAGGTCAAGAGATCAGTCAGTCAGTCAGTAGATCAGCCAGTCAGTCAGTAGGTCAATTTGTCATTCAGTGGGTCAGTCAGTCTGTCTTTAGGTCATCAAGTCTGTCAGTCAGCCAGTCACTCAGTAGGTCAGTCAGTTGCTCAGCCTGTCATTCACTGAGCCAGTCAGTCAGTCACTGAGTCAGTCAGTCTGTCGGTGGGTGGGTCAGTCACTGAGTCAGTCAGTCTGTCGGTGGGTGGGTCGGTCTGTGGGTGGGTCGGTCTGTGGGTGGGTCAGTCGGTCGGTCGGTCGGTCGGTCGGTCGGTCGGTAGGTCGGTCGGTCGGTCGGGTCGGGTCGGGTCGGGTCGGGTCGGGTCGGGTTGGGTCGGGTCGGGTCGGGTCGGTCGGTCGGTCGGTCGGTCGGTCGGTCGGTCGGTCGGTCGGTCGGTCGGTCGGTCGGTCGGTCGGTCAGTCAGTCAGTCAGTCAGTCAGTCAGTCAGTCAGTCAGTCAGTCAGTCAGTCAGTTAGTCAGTCAGTCAGTCAGTCAGTTAGTCAGTTAGTCAGCTACTCAGTCAGTCAGTCAGTCAGTCAGTCAGTCAGTCAGTCAGTCAGTCAGTCAGTCAGTCAGTCAGTCAGTCAGTCAGTCAGTCAGTCAGTCAGTCAGTCAGTCAGTCAGTCAGTCAGTCTGCCAGTAGGTCAGCCAGTCAGTCAGTAGGTCATTCTGTCAGTCTGTGGGTCAGCCAGTCCGTCATTAGGTCATTCAGCAGTCATAAGGTCAGTCAGTCAGTCAGTCAGTCAGTCAGCTAGTCAGTCAGCTAGTCAGCTAGTTAGTCAGCTAGTCACTCAGTCTGTCAGACAGCTAGTCACTCAGTAGGTTGGTCAGTCAGTCGGTCTTACCGTCGGTCGGTCAGTCAGTCACTCAGTCTGTCAGACAGCTAGTCACTCAGTCTGTCAAACATCTACTCACTCAGTCAGTCAGTATGTCAGCCAGTCAGTCCGTCAGTAAATCAGTCAGTCAGTCACAGTCAGTGAGTCAGTCACAGTAAGTGAGTCAGTCACAGTCAGTGAGTCAGTCAGTGAGTCAGTCACAGTCAGTGAGTCAGTCTGTGAGTCAGTCAGTCAGTCATTCAGTCAGTAGGTCAGTCAGTCTGTCTCTCAGTCAGTAGGTCAGTCTGTCAGTAGGTCTTTCAGTAGGTCAGTCATTTGGTCGATCGATCAGTCAGTCAGTTAGTCAGTCTGCCAGTAGGTCAGCCAGTCAGTCAGTAGGTCATTCTGTCAGTCAGTGGGTCAGCCAGTCCGTCATTAGGTCATTCAGCAGTCACTAGGTCAGCCAATCTGTAAGTCAGTCAGTTAGTTGGTCAGTCAGCTAATCACTCAGACTGTAAGACAGCTAGTCACTCAGTCTGTCAGACAGCTAGTCACCCAGTCAGTCAGTCAGACAGCTAGTCACTCAGTCTGTCAGACAGCTAGTCACTCAGTCAGTCAGTAGGTCAGCCAGTCAGTCAGTCAGTAGGTCAACCAGTTAGCAGGTCAAGAGATCAGTCAGTCAGTCAGTAGATCAGCCAGTCAGTCAGTAGGTCAATTTGTCATTCAGTGGGTCAGTCAGTCTGTCTTTAGGTCATCAAGTCTGTCAGTCAGCCAGTCACTCAGTAGGTCAGTCAGTTGCTCAGCCTGTCATTCACTGAGCCAGTCAGTCAGTCACTGAGTCAGTCAGTCTGTCGGTGGGTGGGTCAGTCACTGAGTCAGTCAGTCTGTCGGTGGGTGGGTCGGTCTGTGGGTGGGTCGGTCTGTGGGTGGGTCAGTCGGTCGGTCGGTCGGTCGGTAGGTCGGTCGGTCGGTCGGGTCGGGTCGGGTCGGGTCGGGTCGGGTCGGGTCGGGTCGGGTCGGGTCGGGTCGGGTCGGGTCGGTCGGTCGGTCGGTCGGTCGGTCGGTCGGTCGTTCGTTCGGTCGGTCGGTCGGTCGGTCGGTCAGTCAGTCAGTCAGTCAGTCAGTCAGTCAGTCAGTCAGTCAGTCAGTCAGTCAGTTAGTCAGTCAGTCAGTCAGTCAGTTAGTCAGTTAGTCAGCTACTCAGTCAGTCAGTCAGTCAGTCAGTCAGTCAGTCAGTCAGTCAGTCAGTCAGTCAGTCAGTCAGTCAGTCAGTCAGTCAGTCAGTCAGTCAGTCAGTCAGTCAGTCAGTCAGTCAGTCAGTCAGTCAGTCAGTCAGTCAGTCTGCCAGTAGGTCAGCCAGTCAGTCAGTAGGTCATTCTGTCAGTCTGTGGGTCAGCCAGTCCGTCATTAGGTCATTCAGCAGTCATAAGGTCAGTCAGTCAGTCAGTCAGTCAGTCAGCTAGTCAGTCAGCTAGTCAGCTAGTTAGTCAGCTAGTCACTCAGTCTGTCAGACAGCTAGTCACTCAGTAGGTTGGTCAGTCAGTCGGTCTTACCGTCGGTCGGTCAGTCAGTCACTCAGTCTGTCAGACAGCTAGTCACTCAGTCTGTCAGACATCTACTCACTCAGTCAGTCAGTATGTCAGCCAGTCAGTCAGTCAGTAAATCAGTCAGTCAGTCACAGTCAGTGAGTCAGTCACAGTAAGTGAGTCAGTCACAGTCAGTGAGTCAGTCAGTGAGTCAGTCACAGTCAGTGAGTCAGTCTGTGAGTCAGTCAGTCATTCAGTCAGTAGGTCAGTCAGTCTGTCTCTCAGTCAGTAGGTCAGTCTGTCAGTAGGTCTTTCAGTAGGTCAGTCATTTGGTCGATCGATCAGTCAGTCAGTTAGTCAGTCTGCCAGTAGGTCAGCCAGTCAGTCAGTAGGTCATTCTGTCAGTCAGTGGGTCAGCCAGTCCGTCATTAGGTCATTCAGCAGTCACTAGGTCAGCCAATCTGTAAGTCAGTCAGTTAGTTGGTCAGTCAGCTAATCACTCAGACTGTAAGACAGCTAGTCACTCAGTCTGTCAGACAGCTAGTCACCCAGTCAGTCAGTCAGACAGCTAGTCACTCAGTCTGTCAGACAGCTAGTCACTCAGTCAGTCAGTAGGTCAGCCAGTCAGTCAGTCAGTAGGTCAACCAGTTAGCAGGTCAAGAGATCAGTCAGTCAGTCAGTAGATCAGCCAGTCAGTCAGTAGGTCAATTTGTCATTCAGTGGGTCAGTCAGTCTGTCTTTAGGTCATCAAGTCTGTCAGTCAGCCAGTCACTCAGTAGGTCAGTCAGTTGCTCAGCCTGTCATTCACTGAGCCAGTCAGTCAGTCACTGAGTCAGTCAGTCTGTCGGTGGGTGGGTCAGTCACTGAGTCAGTCAGTCTGTCGGTGGGTGGGTCGGTCTGTGGGTGGGTCGGTCTGTGGGTGGGTCAGTCGGTCAGTCGGTAGGTCGGTCGGTCGGTCGGTAGGTCGGTCGGTCGGTCGGGTCGGGTCGGGTCGGGTCGGGTCGGGTCGGGTCGGGTTGGGTCGGGTCGGGTCGGGTCGGGTCGGGTCGGGTCGGTCGGTCGGTCGGTCGGTCGGTCGGTCGGTCGGTCGGTCGGTCGGTCGGTCGGTCGGTCAGTCAGTCAGTCAGTCAGTCAGTCAGTCAGTCAGTCAGTCAGTCAGTCAGTTAGTCAGTCAGTCAGTCAGTCAGTTAGTCAGTTAGTCAGCTACTCAGTCAGTCAGTCAGTCAGTCAGTCAGTCAGTCAGTCAGTCAGTCAGTCAGTCAGTCAGTCAGTCAGTCAGTCAGTCAGTCAGTCAGTCAGTCAGTCAGTCAGTCAGTCAGTCAGTCAGTCTGCCAGTAGGTCAGCCAGTCAGTCAGTAGGTCATTCTGTCAGTCTGTGGGTCAGCCAGTCCGTCATTAGGTCATTCAGCAGTCATAAGGTCAGTCAGTCAGTCAGTCAGTCAGTCAGCTAGTCAGTCAGCTAGTCAGCTAGTTAGTCAGCTAGTCACTCAGTCTGTCAGACAGCTAGTCACTCAGTAGGTTGGTCAGTCAGTCGGTCTTACCGTCGGTCGGTCAGTCAGTCACTCAGTCTGTCAGACAGCTAGTCACTCAGTCTGTCAGACATCTACTCACTCAGTCAGTCAGTATGTCAGCCAGTCAGTCAGTCAGTAAATCAGTCAGTCAGTCACAGTCAGTGAGTCAGTCACAGTAAGTGAGTCAGTCACAGTCAGTGAGTCAGTCAGTGAGTCAGTCACAGTCAGTGAGTCAGTCTGTGAGTCAGTCAGTCATTCAGTCAGTAGGTCAGTCAGTCTGTCTCTCAGTCAGTAGGTCAGTCTGTCAGTAGGTCTTTCAGTAGGTCAGTCATTTGGTCGATCGATCAGTCAGTCAGTTAGTCAGTCTGCCAGTAGGTCAGCCAGTCAGTCAGTAGGTCATTCTGTCAGTCAGTGGGTCAGCCAGTCCGTCATTAGGTCATTCAGCAGTCACTAGGTCAGCCAATCTGTAAGTCAGTCAGTTAGTTGGTCAGTCAGCTAATCACTCAGACTGTAAGACAGCTAGTCACTCAGTCTGTCAGACAGCTAGTCACCCAGTCAGTCAGTCAGACAGCTAGTCACTCAGTCTGTCAGACAGCTAGTCACTCAGTCAGTCAGTAGGTCAGCCAGTCAGTCAGTCAGTAGGTCAACCAGTTAGCAGGTCAAGAGATCAGTCAGTCAGTCAGTAGATCAGCCAGTCAGTCAGTAGGTCAATTTGTCATTCAGTGGGTCAGTCAGTCTGTCTTTAGGTCATCAAGTCTGTCAGTCAGCCAGTCACTCAGTAGGTCAGTCAGTTGCTCAGCCTGTCATTCACTGAGCCAGTCAGTCAGTCACTGAGTCAGTCAGTCTGTCGGTGGGTGGGTCAGTCACTGAGTCAGTCAGTCTGTCGGTGGGTGGGTCGGTCTGTGGGTGGGTCGGTCTGTGGGTGGGTCAGTCGGTCGGTCGGTCGGTCGGTAGGTCGGTCGGTCGGTCGGGTCGGGTCGGGTCGGGTCGGGTTGGGTCGGGTCGGGTCGGGTCGGGTCGGTCGGTCGGTCGGTCGGTCGGTCGGTCGGTCGGTCGGTCGGTCGGTCGGTCGGTCGGTCGGTCAGTCAGTCAGTCAGTCAGTCAGTCAGTCAGTCAGTCAGTCAGTCAGTTAGTCAGTCAGTCAGTCAGTCAGTTAGTCAGTTAGTCAGCTACTCAGTCAGTCAGTCAGTCAGTCAGTCAGTCAGTCAGTCAGTCAGTCAGTCAGTCAGTCAGTCAGTCAGTCAGTCAGTCAGTCAGTCAGTCAGTCAGTCAGTCAGTCAGTCAGTCAGTCAGTCAGTCTGCCAGTAGGTCAGCCAGTCAGTCAGTAGGTCATTCTGTCAGTCTGTGGGTCAGCCAGTCCGTCATTAGGTCATTCAGCAGTCATAAGGTCAGTCAGTCAGTCAGTCAGTCAGTCAGCTAGTCAGTCAGCTAGTCAGCTAGTTAGTCAGCTAGTCACTCAGTCTGTCAGACAGCTAGTCACTCAGTAGGTTGGTCAGTCAGTCGGTCTTACCGTCGGTCGGTCAGTCAGTCACTCAGTCTGTCAGACAGCTAGTCACTCAGTCTGTCAGACATCTACTCACTCAGTCAGTCAGTATGTCAGCCAGTCAGTCAGTCAGTAAATCAGTCAGTCAGTCACAGTCAGTGAGTCAGTCACAGTAAGTGAGTCAGTCACAGTCAGTGAGTCAGTCAGTGAGTCAGTCACAGTCAGTGAGTCAGTCTGTGAGTCAGTCAGTCATTCAGTCAGTAGGTCAGTCAGTCTGTCTCTCAGTCAGTAGGTCAGTCTGTCAGTAGGTCTTTCAGTAGGTCAGTCATTTGGTCGATCGATCAGTCAGTCATTTAGTCAGTCTGCCAGTAGGTCAGCCAGTCAGTCAGTAGGTCATTCTGTCAGTCAGTGGGTCAGCCAGTCCGTCATTAGGTCATTCAGCAGTCACTAGGTCAGCCAATCTGTAAGTCAGTCAGTTAGTTGGTCAGTCAGCTAATCACTCAGACTGTAAGACAGCTAGTCACTCAGTCTGTCAGACAGCTAGTCACCCAGTCAGTCAGTCAGACAGCTAGTCACTCAGTCTGTCAGACAGCTAGTCACTCAGTCAGTCAGTAGGTCAGCCAGTCAGTCAGTCAGTAGGTCAACCAGTTAGCAGGTCAAGAGATCAGTCAGTCAGTCAGTAGATCAGCCAGTCAGTCAGTAGGTCAATTTGTCATTCAGTGGGTCAGTCAGTCTGTCTTTAGGTCATCAAGTCTGTCAGTCAGCCAGTCACTCAGTAGGTCAGTCAGTTGCTCAGCCTGTCATTCACTGAGCCAGTCAGTCAGTCACTGAGTCAGTCAGTCTGTCGGTGGGTGGGTCAGTCACTGAGTCAGTCAGTCTGTCGGTGGGTGGGTCGGTCTGTGGGTGGGTCGGTCTGTGGGTGGGTCAGTCGGTCGGTCGGTCGGTCGGTAGGTCGGTCGGTCGGTCGGGTCGGGTCGGGTCGGGTCGGGTCGGGTCGGGTCGGGTCGGGTCGGGTCGGGTCGGGTCGGTCGGTCGGTCGGTCGGTCGGTCGGTCGGTCGGTCGGTCGGTCGGTCGGTCAGTCAGTCAGTCAGTCAGTCAGTCAGTCAGTCAGTCAGTCAGTCAGTCAGTTAGTCAGTGAGTCAGTCAGTCAGTTAGTCAGTTAGTCAGCTACTCAGTCAGTCAGTCAGTCAGTCAGTCAGTCAGTCAGTCAGTCAGTCAGTCAGTCAGTCAGTCAGTCAGTCAGTCAGTCAGTCAGTCAGTCTGCCAGTAGGTCAGCCAGTCAGTCAGTAGGTCATTCTGTCAGTCTGTGGGTCAGCCAGTCCGTCATTAGGTCATTCAGCAGTCATAAGGTCAGTCAGTCAGTCAGTCAGTCAGTCAGCTAGTCAGTCAGCTAGTCAGCTAGTTAGTCAGCTAGTCACTCAGTCTGTCAGACAGCTAGTCACTCAGTAGGTTGGTCAGTCAGTCGGTCTTACCGTCGGTCGGTCAGTCAGTCACTCAGTCTGTCAGACAGCTAGTCACTCAGTCTGTCAGACATCTACTCACTCAGTCAGTCAGTATGTCAGCCAGTCAGTCAGTCAGTAAATCAGTCAGTCAGTCACAGTCAGTGAGTCAGTCACAGTAAGTGAGTCAGTCACAGTCAGTGAGTCAGTCAGTGAGTCAGTCACAGTCAGTGAGTCAGTCTGTGAGTCAGTCAGTCATTCAGTCAGTAGGTCAGTCAGTCTGTCTCTCAGTCAGTAGGTCAGTCTGTCAGTAGGTCTTTCAGTAGGTCAGTCATTTGGTCGATCGATCAGTCAGTCAGTTAGTCAGTCTGCCAGTAGGTCAGCCAGTCAGTCAGTAGGTCATTCTGTCAGTCAGTGGGTCAGCCAGTCCGTCATTAGGTCATTCAGCAGTCACTAGGTCAGCCAATCTGTAAGTCAGTCAGTTAGTTGGTCAGTCAGCTAATCACTCAGACTGTAAGACAGCTAGTCACTCAGTCTGTCAGACAGCTAGTCACCCAGTCAGTCAGTCAGACAGCTAGTCACTCAGTCTGTCAGACAGCTAGTCACTCAGTCAGTCAGTAGGTCAGCCAGTCAGTCAGTCAGTAGGTCAACCAGTTAGCAGGTCAAGAGATCAGTCAGTCAGTCAGTAGATCAGCCAGTCAGTCAGTAGGTCAATTTGTCATTCAGTGGGTCAGTCAGTCTGTCTTTAGGTCATCAAGTCTGTCAGTCAGCCAGTCACTCAGTAGGTCAGTCAGTTGCTCAGCCTGTCATTCACTGAGCCAGTCAGTCAGTCACTGAGTCAGTCAGTCTGTCGGTGGGTGGGTCAGTCACTGAGTCAGTCAGTCTGTCGGTGGGTGGGTCGGTCTGTGGGTGGGTCAGTCGGTCGGTCGGTCGGTCGGTCGGTCGGTCGGTCGGTAGGTCGGTCGGTCGGTCGGGTCGGGTCGGGTCGGGTCGGGTCGGGTTGGGTCGGGTCGGGTCGGGTCGGGTCGGTCGGTCGGTCGGTCGGTCGGTCGGTCGGTCGGTCGGTCGGTCGGTCGGTCGGTCGGTCGGTCGGTCAGTCAGTCAGTCAGTCAGTCAGTCAGTCAGTCAGTCAGTCAGTCAGTTAGTCAGTCAGTCAGTCAGTCAGTTAGTCAGTTAGTCAGCTACTCAGTCAGTCAGTCAGTCAGTCAGTCAGTCAGTCAGTCAGTCAGTCAGTCAGTCAGTCAGTCAGTCAGTCAGTCAGTCAGTCAGTCAGTCAGTCAGTCAGTCAGTCAGTCAGTCAGTCAGTCAGTCAGTCTGCCAGTAGGTCAGCCAGTCAGTCAGTAGGTCATTCTGTCAGTCTGTGGGTCAGCCAGTCCGTCATTAGGTCATTCAGCAGTCATAAGGTCAGTCAGTCAGTCAGTCAGTCAGTCAGCTAGTCAGTCAGCTAGTCAGCTAGTTAGTCAGCTAGTCACTCAGTCTGTCAGACAGCTAGTCACTCAGTAGGTTGGTCAGTCAGTCGGTCTTACCGTCGGTCGGTCAGTCAGTCACTCAGTCTGTCAGACAGCTAGTCACTCAGTCTGTCAGACATCTACTCACTCAGTCAGTCAGTATGTCAGCCAATCAGTCAGTCAGTAAATCAGTCAGTCAGTCACAGTCAGTGAGTCAGTCACAGTAAGTGAGTCAGTCACAGTCAGTGAGTCAGTCAGTGAGTCAGTCACAGTCAGTGAGTCAGTCTGTGAGTCAGTCAGTCAGTCATTCAGTCAGTAGGTCAGTCAGTCTGTCTCTCAGTCAGTAGGTCAGTCTGTCAGTAGGTCTTTCAGTAGGTCAGTCATTTGGTCGATCGATCAGTCAGTCAGTTAGTCAGTCTGCCAGTAGGTCAGCCAGTCAGTCAGTAGGTCATTCTGTCAGTCAGTGGGTCAGCCAGTCCGTCATTAGGTCATTCAGCAGTCACTAGGTCAGCCAATCTGTAAGTCAGTCAGTTAGTTGGTCAGTCAGCTAATCACTCAGACTGTAAGACAGCTAGTCACTCAGTCTGTCAGACAGCTAGTCACCCAGTCAGTCAGTCAGACAGCTAGTCACTCAGTCTGTCAGACAGCTAGTCACTCAGTCAGTCAGTAGGTCAGCCAGTCAGTCAGTCAGTAGGTCAACCAGTTAGCAAGTCAAGAGATCAGTCAGTCAGTCAGTAGATCAGCCAGTCAGTCAGTAGGTCAATTTGTCATTCAGTGGGTCAGTCAGTCTGTCTTTAGGTCATCAAGTCTGTCAGTCAGCCAGTCCCTCAGTAGGTCAGTCAGTTGCTCAGCCTGTCATTCACTGAGCCAGTCAGTCAGTCACTGAGTCAGTCAGTCTGTCGGTGGGTGGGTCAGTCACTGAGTCAGTCAGTCTGTCGGTGGGTGGGTCGGTCTGTGGGTGGGTCGGTCTGTGGGTGGGTCAGTCGGTCGGTCGGTCGGTCGGTCGGTCGGTCGGTCGGTAGGTCGGTCGGTCGGGTCGGGTCGGGTCGGGTCGGGTCGGGTCGGGTCGGGTCGGGTCGGGTCGGGTCGGTCGGTCGGTCGGTCGGTCGGTCGGTCGGTCGGTCGGTCGGTCGGTCGGTCGGTCGGTCGGTCAGTCAGTCAGTCAGTCAGTCAGTCAGTCAGTCAGTCAGTCAGTCAGTCAGTTAGTCAGTCAGTCAGTCAGTCAGTTAGTCAGTTAGTCAGCTACTCAGTCAGTCAGTCAGTCAGTCAGTCAGTCAGTCAGTCAGTCAGTCAGTCAGTCAGTCAGTCAGTCAGTCAGTCAGTCAGTCAGTCAGTCAGTCAGTCAGTCAGTCAGTCAGTCAGTCAGTCAGTCAGTCAGTCAGTCAGTCAGTCAGTCAGTCAGTCTGCCAGTAGGTCAGCCAGTCAGTCAGTAGGTCATTCTGTCAGTCTGTGGGTCAGCCAGTCCGTCATTAGGTCATTCAGCAGTCATAAGGTCAGTCAGTCAGTCAGTCAGTCAGTCAGCTAGTCAGTCAGCTAGTCAGCTAGTTAGTCAGCTAGTCACTCAGTCTGTCAGACAGCTAGTCACTCAGTAGGTTGGTCAGTCAGTCGGTCTTACCGTCGGTCGGTCAGTCAGTCACTCAGTCTGTCAGACAGCTAGTCACTCAGTCTGTCAGACATCTACTCACTCAGTCAGTCAGTATGTCAGCCAGTCAGTCAGTCAGTAAATCAGTCAGTCAGTCACAGTCAGTGAGTCAGTCACAGTAAGTGAGTCAGTCACAGTCAGTGAGTCAGTCAGTGAGTCAGTCACAGTCAGTGAGTCAGTCTGTGAGTCAGTCAGTCAGTCATTCAGTCAGTAGGTCAGTCAGTCTGTCTCTCAGTCAGTAGGTCAGTCTGTCAGTAGGTCTTTCAGTAGGTCAGTCATTTGGTCGATCGATCAGTCAGTCAGTTAGTCAGTCTGCCAGTAGGTCAGCCAGTCAGTCAGTAGGTCATTCTGTCAGTCAGTGGGTCAGCCAGTCCGTCATTAGGTCATTCAGCAGTCACTAGGTCAGCCAATCTGTAAGTCAGTCAGTTAGTTGGTCAGTCAGCTAATCACTCAGACTGTAAGACAGCTAGTCACTCAGTCTGTCAGACAGCTAGTCACCCAGTCAGTCAGTCAGACAGCTAGTCACTCAGTCTGTCAGACAGCTAGTCACTCAGTCAGTCAGTAGGTCAGCCAGTCAGTCAGTCAGTAGGTCAACCAGTTAGCAGGTCAAGAGATCAGTCAGTCAGTCAGTAGATCAGCCAGTCAGTCAGTAGGTCAATTTGTCATTCAGTGGGTCAGTCAGTCTGTCTTTAGGTCATCAAGTCTGTCAGTCAGCCAGTCACTCAGTAGGTCAGTCAGTTGCTCAGCCTGTCATTCACTGAGCCAGTCAGTCAGTCACTGAGTCAGTCAGTCTGTCGGTGGGTGGGTCAGTCACTGAGTCAGTCAGTCTGTCGGTGGGTGGGTCGGTCTGTGGGTGGGTCGGTCTGTGGGTGGGTCAGTCGGTCGGTCGGTCGGTCGGTAGGTCGGTCGGTCGGTCGGGTCGGGTCGGGTCGGGTCGGGTCGGGTCGGGTCGGGTCGGGTCGGGTCGGGTCGGGTCGGGTCGGGTCGCGTCGGGTCGGTCGGTCGGTCGGTCGGTCGGTCGGTCGGTCGGTCGGTCGGTCGGTCGGTCGGTCAGTCAGTCAGTCAGTCAGTCAGTCAGTCAGTCAGTCAGTCAGTCAGTCAGTCAGTTAGTCAGTCAGTCAGTCAGTTAGTCAGTTAGTCAGCTACTCAGTCAGTCAGTCAGTCAGTCAGTCAGTCAGTCAGTCAGTCAGTCAGTCAGTCAGTCAGTCAGTCAGTCAGTCAGTCAGTCAGTCAGTCAGTCAGTCAGTCAGTCAGTCAGTCAGTCAGTCAGTCAGTCAGTCAGTCAGTCAGTCAGTCAGTCTGCCAGTAGGTCAGCCAGTCAGTCAGTAGGTCATTCTGTCAGTCTGTGGGTCAGCCAGTCCGTCATTAGGTCATTCAGCAGTCATAAGGTCAGTCAGTCAGTCAGTCAGTCAGTCAGCTAGTCAGTCAGCTAGTCAGCTAGTTAGTCAGCTAGTCACTCAGTCTGTCAGACAGCTAGTCACTCAGTAGGTTGGTCAGTCAGTCGGTCTTACCGTCCGGTCGGTCAGTCAGTCACTCAGTCTGTCAGACAGCTAGTCACTCAGTCTGTCAGACATCTACTCACTCAGTCAGTCAGTATGTCAGCCAGTCAGTCAGTCAGTAAATCAGTCAGTCAGTCACAGTCAGTGAGTCAGTCACAGTAAGTGAGTCAGTCACAGTCAGTGAGTCAGTCAGTGAGTCAGTCACAGTCAGTGAGTCAGTCTGTGAGTCAGTCAGTCATTCAGTCAGTAGGTCAGTCAGTCTGTCTCTCAGTCAGTAGGTCAGTCTGTCAGTAGGTCTTTCAGTAGGTCAGTCATTTGGTCGATCGATCAGTCAGTCAGTTAGTCAGTCTGCCAGTAGGTCAGCCAGTCAGTCAGTAGGTCATTCTGTCAGTCAGTGGGTCAGCCAGTCCGTCATTAGGTCATTCAGCAGTCACTAGGTCAGCCAATCTGTAAGTCAGTCAGTTAGTTGGTCAGTCAGCTAATCACTCAGACTGTAAGACAGCTAGTCACTCAGTCTGTCAGACAGCTAGTCACCCAGTCAGTCAGTCAGACAGCTAGTCACTCAGTCTGTCAGACAGCTAGTCACTCAGTCAGTCAGTAGGTCAGCCAGTCAGTCAGTCAGTAGGTCAACCAGTTAGCAGGTCAAGAGATCAGTCAGTCAGTCAGTAGATCAGCCAGTCAGTCAGTAGGTCAATTTGTCATTCAGTGGGTCAGTCAGTCTGTCTTTAGGTCATCAAGTCTGTCAGTCAGCCAGTCACTCAGTAGGTCAGTCAGTTGCTCAGCCTGTCATTCACTGAGCCAGTCAGTCAGTCACTGAGTCAGTCAGTCTGTCGGTGGGTGGGTCAGTCACTGAGTCAGTCAGTCTGTCGGTGGGTGGGTCGGTCTGTGGGTGGGTCGGTCTGTGGGTGGGTCAGTCGGTCGGTCGGTCGGTCGGTCGGTCGGTCGGTAGGTCGGTCGGTCGGTCTGTCGGGTCGGGTCGGGTCGGGTCGGGTCGGGTCGGGTCGGGTTGGGTCGGGTCAGGTCGGGTCGGGTCGGTCGGTCGGTCGGACGGTCGGTCGGTCGGTCGGTCGGTCGGTCGGTCGGTCGGTCGGTCGGTCGGTCGGTCGGTCAGTCAGTCAGTCAGTCAGTCAGTCAGTCAGTCAGTCAGTCAGTCAGTCAGTCAGTCAGTCAGTTAGTCAGTCAGTCAGTCAGTCAGTTAGTCAGTTAGTCAGCTACTCAGTCAGTCAGTCAGTCAGTCAGTCAGTCAGTCAGTCAGTCAGTCAGTCAGTCAGTCAGTCAGTCAGTCAGTCAGTCAGTCAGTCAGTCAGTCAGTCAGTCAGTCAGTCTGCCAGTAGGTCAGCCAGTCAGTCAGTAGGTCATTCTGTCAGTCTGTGGGTCAGCCAGTCCGTCATTAGGTCATTCAGCAGTCATAAGGTCAGTCAGTCAGTCAGTCAGTCAGTCAGCTAGTCAGTCAGCTAGTCAGCTAGTTAGTCAGCTAGTCACTCAGTCTGTCAGACAGCTAGTCACTCAGTAGGTTGGTCAGTCAGTCGGTCTTACCGTCGGTCGGTCAGTCAGTCACTCAGTCTGTCAGACAGCTAGTCACTCAGTCTGTCAGACATCTACTCACTCAGTCAGTTAGTATGTCAGCCAGTCAGTCAGTCAGTAAATCAGTCAGTCAGTCACAGTCAGTGAGTCAGTCACAGTAAGTGAGTCAGTCACAGTCAGTGAGTCAGTCAGTGAGTCAGTCACAGTCAGTGAGTCAGTCTGTGAGTCAGTCAGTCAGTCATTCAGTCAGTAGGTCAGTCAGTCTGTCTCTCAGTCAGTAGGTCAGTCTGTCAGTAGGTCTTTCAGTAGGTCAGTCATTTGGTCGATCGATCAGTCAGTCAGTTAGTCAGTCTGCCAGTAGGTCAGCCAGTCAGTCAGTAGGTCATTCTGTCAGTCAGTGGGTCAGCCAGTCCGTCATTAGGTCATTCAGCAGTCACTAGGTCAGCCAATCTGTAAGTCAGTCAGTTAGTTGGTCAGTCAGCTAATCACTCAGACTGTAAGACAGCTAGTCACTCAGTCTGTCAGACAGCTAGTCACCCAGTCAGTCAGTCAGACAGCTAGTCACTCAGTCTGTCAGACAGCTAGTCACTCAGTCAGTCAGTAGGTCAGCCAGTCAGTCAGTCAGTAGGTCAACCAGTTAGCAGGTCAAGAGATCAGTCAGTCAGTCAGTAGATCAGCCAGTCAGTCAGTAGGTCAATTTGTCATTCAGTGGGTCAGTCAGTCTGTCTTTAGGTCATCAAGTCTGTCAGTCAGCCAGTCACTCAGTAGGTCAGTCAGTTGCTCAGCCTGTCATTCACTGAGCCAGTCAGTCAGTCACTGAGTCAGTCAGTCTGTCGGTGGGTGGGTCAGTCACTGAGTCAGTCAGTCTGTCGGTGGGTGGGTCGGTCTGTGGGTGGGTCGGTCTGTGGGTGGGTCAGTCGGTCGGTCGGTCGGTCGGTCGGTCGGTAGGTCGGTCGGTCGGTCGGGTCGGGTCGGGTCGGGTCGGGTCGGGTCGGGTCGGGTCGGGTCGGGTCGGGTCGGGTCGGTCGGTCGGTCGGTCGGTCGGTCGGTCGGTCGGTCGGTCGGTCGGTCGGTCGGTCGGTCGGTCAGTCAGTCAGTCAGTCAGTCAGTCAGTCACTCAGTCAGTCAGTCAGTCAGTTAGTCAGTCAGTCAGTCAGTCAGTTAGTCAGTTAGTCAGCTACTCAGTCAGTCAGTCAGTCAGTCAGTCAGTCAGTCAGTCAGTCAGTCAGTCAGTCAGTCAGTCAGTCAGTCAGTCAGTCAGTCAGTCAGTCAGTCAGTCAGTCAGTCAGTCAGTCAGTCAGTCAGTCTGCCAGTAGGTCAGCCAGTCAGTCAGTAGGTCATTCTGTCAGTCTGTGGGTCAGCCAGTCCGTCATTAGGTCATTCAGCAGTCATAAAGTCAGTCAGTCAGTCAGTCAGTCAGTCAGTCAGCTAGTCAGTCAGCTAGTCAGCTAGTTAGTCAGCTAGTCACTCAGTCTGTCAGACAGCTAGTCACTCAGTAGGTTGGTCAGTCAGTCGGTCTTACCGTCGGTCGGTCAGTCAGTCACTCAGTCTGTCAGACAGCTAGTCACTCAGTCTGTCAGACATCTACTCACTCAGTCAGTCAGTATGTCAGCCAGTCAGTCAGTCAGTAAATCAGTCAGTCAGTCACAGTAAGTGAGTCAGTCACAGTAAGTGAGTCAGTCACAGTCAGTGAGTCAGTCAGTGAGTCAGTCACAGTCAGTGAGTCAGTCTGTGAGTCAGTCAGTCATTCAGTCAGTAGGTCAGTCAGTCTGTCTCTCAGTCAGTAGGTCAGTCTGTCAGTAGGTCTTTCAGTAGGTCAGTCATTTGGTCGATCGATCAGTCAGTCAGTTAGTCAGTCTGCCAGTAGGTCAGCCAGTCAGTCAGTAGGTCATTCTGTCAGTCAGTGGGTCAGCCAGTCCGTCATTAGGTCATTCAGCAGTCACTAGGTCAGCCAATCTGTAAGTCAGTCAGTTAGTTGGTCAGTCAGCTAATCACTCAGACTGTAAGACAGCTAGTCACTCAGTCTGTCAGACAGCTAGTCACCCAGTCAGTCAGTCAGACAGCTAGTCACTCAGTCTGTCAGACAGCTAGTCACTCAGTCAGTCAGTAGGTCAGCCAGTCAGTCAGTCAGTAGGTCAACCAGTTAGCAGGTCAAGAGATCAGTCAGTCAGTCAGTAGATCAGCCAGTCAGTCAGTAGGTCAATTTGTCATTCAGTGGGTCAGTCAGTCTGTCTTTAGGTCATCAAGTCTGTCAGTCAGCCAGTCACTCAGTAGGTCAGTCAGTTGCTCAGCCTGTCATTCACTGAGCCAGTCAGTCAGTCACTGAGTCAGTCAGTCTGTCGGTGGGTGGGTCAGTCACTGAGTCAGTCAGTCTGTCGGTGGGTGGGTCGGTCTGTGGGTGGGTCGGTCTGTGGGTGGGTCAGTCGGTCGGTCGGTCGGTCGGTCGGTCGGTAGGTCGGTCGGTCGGTCGGTCGGGTCGGGTCGGGTCGGGTCGGGTCGGGTCGGGTCGGGTCGGGTTGGGTCGGGTCGGGTCGGGTCGGGTCGGTCGGTCGGTCGGTCGGTCGGCCGGTCGGTCGGTCGGTCGGTCGGTCGGTCGGTCGGTCGGTCGGTCGGTCGGTCAGTCAGTCAGTCAGTCAGTCAGTCCGTCAGTCAGTCAGTCAGTCAGTCAGTCAGTCAGTCAGTCAGTTAGTCAGTCAGTCAGTCAGTCAGTTAGTCAGTTAGTCAGCTACTCAGTCAGTCAGTCTTTCAGTCAGTCAGTCAGTCAGTCAGTCAGTCAGTCAGTCAGTCAGTCAGTCAGTCAGTCAGTCAGTCAGTCAGTCAGTCAGTCAGTCAGTCAGTCAGTCTGCCAGTAGGTCAGCCAGTCAGTCAGTAGGTCATTCTGTCAGTCTGTGGGTCAGCCAGTCCGTCATTAGGTCATTCAGCAGTCATAAGGTCAGTCAGTCAGTCAGTCAGTCAGCTAGTCAGTCAGCTAGTCAGCTAGTTAGTCAGCTAGTCACTCAGTCTGTCAGACAGCTAGTCACTCAGTAGGTTGGTCAGTCAGTCGGTCTTACCGTCGGTCGGTCAGTCAGTCACTCAGTCTGTCAGACAGCTAGTCACTCAGTCTGTCAGACATCTACTCACTCAGTCAGTCAGTATGTCAGCCAGTCAGTCAGTCAGTAAATCAGTCAGTCAGTCACAGTCAGTGAGTCAGTCACAGTAAGTGAGTCAGTCACAGTCAGTGAGTCAGTCAGTGAGTCAGTCACAGTCAGTGAGTCAGTCTGTGAGTCAGTCAGTCAGTCATTCAGTCAGTAGGTCAGTCAGTCTGTCTCTCAGTCAGTAGGTCAGTCTGTCAGTAGGTCTTTCAGTAGGTCAGTCATTTGGTCGATCGATCAGTCAGTCAGTTAGTCAGTCTGCCAGTAGGTCAGCCAGTCAGTCAGTAGGTCATTCTGTCAGTCAGTGGGTCAGCCAGTCCGTCATTAGGTCATTCAGCAGTCACTAGGTCAGCCAATCTGTAAGTCAGTCAGTTAGTTGGTCAGTCAGCTAATCACTCAGACTGTAAGACAGCTAGTCACTCAGTCTGTCAGACAGCTAGTCACCCAGTCAGTCAGTCAGACAGCTAGTCACTCAGTCTGTCAGACAGCTAGTCACTCAGTCAGTCAGTAGGTCAGCCAGTCAGTCAGTCAGTAGGTCAACCAGTTAGCAGGTCAAGAGATCAGTCAGTCAGTCAGTAGATCAGCCAGTCAGTCAGTAGGTCAATTTGTCATTCAGTGGGTCAGTCAGTCTGTCTTTAGGTCATCAAGTCTGTCAGTCAGCCAGTCACTCAGTAGGTCAGTCAGTTGCTCAGCCTGTCATTCACTGAGCCAGTCAGTCAGTCACTGAGTCAGTCAGTCTGTCGGTGGGTGGGTCAGTCACTGAGTCAGTCAGTCTGTCGGTGGGTGGGTCGGTCTGTGGGTGGGTCGGTCTGTGGGTGGGTCAGTCGGTCGGTCGGTCGGTCGGTAGGTCGGTCGGTCGGTCGGGTCGGGTCGGGTCGGGTCGGGTCGGGTCGGGTCGGGTCGGGTCGGGTCGGGTCGGTCGGTCGGTCGGTCGGTCGGTCGGTCGGTCGGTCGGTCGGTCGGTCGGTCGGTCGGTCGGTCGGTCAGTCAGTCAGTCAGTCAGTCAGTCAGTCAGTCAGTCAGTCAGTCAGTCAGTCAGTCAGTTAGTCAGTCAGTCAGTCAGTCCAGTTAGTCAGTTAGTCAGCTACTCAGTCAGTCAGTCAGTCAGTTAGTCAGTCAGTCAGTCAGTCAGTCAGTCAGTCAGTCAGTCAGTCAGTCAGTCAGTCAGTCAGTCAGTCAGTCAGTCAGTCAGTCAGTCAGTCAGTCAGTCAGTCTGCCAGTAGGTCAGCCAGTCAGTCAGTAGGTCATTCTGTCAGTCTGTGGGTCAGCCAGTCCGTCATTAGGTCATTCAGCAGTCATAAGGTCAGTCAGTCAGTCAGTCAGTCAGTCAGCTAGTCAGTCAGCTAGTCAGCTAGTTAGTCAGCTAGTCACTCAGTCTGTCAGACAGCTAGTCACTCAGTAGGTTGGTCAGTCAGTCGGTCTTACTGTCGGTCGGTCAGTCAGTCACTCAGTCTGTCAGACAGCTAGTCACTCAGTCTGTCAGACATCTACTCACTCAGTCAGTCAGTATGTCAGCCAGTCAGTCAGTCAGTAAATCAGTCAGTCAGTCACAGTCAGTGAGTCAGTCACAGTAAGTGAGTCAGTCACAGTCAGTGAGTCAGTCAGTGAGTCAGTCACAGTCAGTGAGTCAGTCTGTGAGTCAGTCAGTCATTCAGTCAGTAGGTCAGTCAGTCTGTCTCTCAGTCAGTAGGTCAGTCTGTCAGTAGGTCTTTCAGTAGGTCAGTCATTTGGTCGATCGATCAGTCAGTCAGTTAGTCAGTCTGCCAGTAGGTCAGCCAGTCAGTCAGTTGGTCATTCTGTCAGTCAGTGGGTCAGCCAGTCCGTCATTAGGTCATTCAGCAGTCACTAGGTCAGCCAATCTGTAAGTCAGTCAGTTAGTTGGTCAGTCAGCTAATCACTCAGACTGTAAGACAGCTAGTCACTCAGTCTGTCAGACAGCTAGTCATCCAGTCAGTCAGTCAGACGGCTAGTCACTCAAGTCTGTCAGACAGCTAGTCACTCAGTCAGTCAGTAGGTCAGCCAGTCAGTCAGTCAGTAGGTCAACCAGTTAGCAGGTCAAGAGATCAGTCAGTCAGTCAGTAGATCAGCCAGTCAGTCAGTAGGTCAATTTGTCATTCAGTGGGTCAGTCAGTCTGTCTTTAGGTCATCAAGTCTGTCAGTCAGCCAGTCACTCAGTAGGTCAGTCAGTTGCTCAGCCTGTCATTCACTGAGCCAGTCAGTCAGTCACTGAGTCAGTCAGTCTGTCGGTGGGTGGGTCAGTCACTGAGTCAGTCAGTCTGTCGGTGGGTGGGTCGGTCTGTGGGTGGGTCGGTCTGTGGGTGGGTCAGTCCGGTCGGTCGGTCGGTCGGTCGGTCGGTCGGTAGGTCGGTCGGTCGGTCGGGTCGGGTCGGGTCGGGTCGGGTCGGGTCGGGTTGGGTCGGGTTGGGTCGGGTCGGGTCGGGTCGGGTCGGTCGGTCGGTCGGTCGGTCGGTCGGTCGGTCGGTCGGTCGGTCGGTCGGTCGGTCGGTCGGTCGGTCGGTCAGTCAGTCAGTCAGTCAGTCAGTCAGTCAGTCAGTCAGTCAGTCAGTCAGTCAGTCAGTCAGTCAGTCAGTTAGTCAGTCAGTCAGTCAGTCAGTTAGTCAGTTAGTCAGCTACTCAGTCAGTCAGTCAGTCAGTCAGTCAGTCAGTCAGTCAGTCAGTCAGTCAGTCAGTCAGTCAGTCAGTCAGTCAGTCAGTCAGTCAGTCAGTCTGCCAGTAGGTCAGCCAGTCAGTCAGTAGGTCATTCTGTCAGTCTGTGGGTCAGCCAGTCCGTCATTAGGTCATTCAGCAGTCATAAGGTCAGTCAGTCAGTCAGTCAGTCAGTCAGCTAGTCAGTCAGCTAGTCAGCTAGTTAGTCAGCTAGTCACTCAGTCTGTCAGACAGCTAGTCACTCAGTAGGTTGGTCAGTCAGTCGGTCTTACCGTCGGTCGGTCAGTCAGTCACTCAGTCTGTCAGACAGCTAGTCACTCAGTCTGTCAGACATCTACTCACTCAGTCAGTCAGTATGTCAGCCAGTCAGTCAGTCAGTAAATCAGTCAGTCAGTCACAGTCAGTGAGTCAGTCACAGTAAGTGAGTCAGTCACAGTCAGTGAGTCAGTCAGTGAGTCAGTCACAGTCAGTGAGTCAGTCTGTGAGTCAGTCAGTCAGTCATTCAGTCAGTAGGTCAGTCAGTCTGTCTCTCAGTCAGTAGGTCAGTCTGTCAGTAGGTCTTTCAGTAGGTCAGTCATTTGGTCGATCGATCAGTCAGTCAGTTAGTCAGTCTGCCAGTAGGTCAGCCAGTCAGTCAGTAGGTCATTCTGTCAGTCAGTGGGTCAGCCAGTCCGTCATTAGGTCATTCAGCAGTCACTAGGTCAGCCAATCTGTAAGTCAGTCAGTTAGTTGGTCAGTCAGCTAATCACTCAGACTGTAAGACAGCTAGTCACTCAGTCTGTCAGACAGCTAGTCACCCAGTCAGTCAGTCAGACAGCTAGTCACTCAGTCTGTCAGACAGCTAGTCACTCAGTCAGTCAGTAGGTCAGCCAGTCAGTCAGTCAGTAGGTCAACCAGTTAGCAGGTCAAGAGATCAGTCAGTCAGTCAGTAGATCAGCCAGTCAGTCAGTAGGTCAATTTGTCATTCAGTGGGTCAGTCAGTCTGTCTTTAGGTCATCAAGTCTGTCAGTCAGCCAGTCACTCAGTAGGTCAGTCAGTTGCTCAGCCTGTCATTCACTGAGCCAGTCAGTCAGTCACTGAGTCAGTCAGTCTGTCGGTGGGTGGGTCAGTCACTGAGTCAGTCAGTCTGTCGGTGGGTGGGTCGGTCTGTGGGTGGGTCGGTCTGTGGGTGGGTCAGTCGGTCGGTCGGTCGGTCGGTAGGTCGGTCGGTCGGTCGGGTCGGGTCGGGTCGGGTCGGGTCGGGTCGGGTCGGGTCGGGTCGGGTCGGGTCGGGTCGGGTCGGGTCGGGTCGGGTCGGTCGGTCGGTCGGTCGGTCGTCGGTCGGTCGGTCGGTCGGTCGGTCGGTCAGTCAGTCAGTCAGTCAGTCAGTCAGTCAGTCAGTCAGTCAGTCAGTCAGTCAGTTAGTCAGTCAGTCAGTCAGTCAGTTAGTCAGTTAGTCAGCTACTCAGTCAGTCAGTCAGTCAGTCAGTCAGTCAGTCAGTCAGTCAGTCAGTCAGTCAGTCAGTCAGTCAGTCAGTCAGTCAGTCAGTCAGTCAGTCAGTCAGTCAGTCAGTCAGTCAGTCAGTCAGTCAGTCAGTCAGTCAGTCAGTCTGCCAGTAGGTCAGCCAGTCAGTCAGTAGGTCATTCTGTCAGTCTGTGGGTCAGCCAGTCCGTCATTAGGTCATTCAGCAGTCATAAGGTCAGTCAGTCAGTCAGTCAGTCAGTCAGCTAGTCAGTCAGCTAGTCAGCTAGTTAGTCAGCTAGTCACTCAGTCTGTCAGACAGCTAGTCACTCAGTAGGTTGGTCAGTCAGTCGGTCTTACCGTCGGTCGGTCAGTCAGTCACTCAGTCTGTCAGACAGCTAGTCACTCAGTCTGTCAGACATCTACTCACTCAGTCAGTCAGTATGTCAGCCAGTCAGTCAGTCAGTAAATCAGTCAGTCAGTCACAGTCAGTGAGTCAGTCACAGTAAGTGAGTCAGTCACAGTCAGTGAGTCAGTCAGTGAGTCAGTCACAGTCAGTGAGTCAGTCTGTGAGTCAGTCAGTCATTCAGTCAGTAGGTCAGTCAGTCTGTCTCTCAGTCAGTAGGTCAGTCTGTCAGTAGGTCTTTCAGTAGGTCAGTCATTTGGTCGATCGATCAGTCAGTCAGTTAGTCAGTCTGCCAGTAGGTCAGCCAGTCAGTCAGTAGGTCATTCTGTCAGTCAGTGGGTCAGCCAGTCCGTCATTAGGTCATTCAGCAGTCACTAGGTCAGCCAATCTGTAAGTCAGTCAGTTAGTTGGTCAGTCAGCTAATCACTCAGACTGTAAGACAGCTAGTCACTCAGTCTGTCAGACAGCTAGTCACCCAGTCAGTCAGTCAGACAGCTAGTCACTCAGTCTGTCAGACAGCTAGTCACTCAGTCAGTCAGTAGGTCAGCCAGTCAGTCAGTCAGTAGGTCAACCAGTTAGCAGGTCAAGAGATCAGTCAGTCAGTCAGTAGATCAGCCAGTCAGTCAGTAGGTCAATTTGTCATTCAGTGGGTCAGTCAGTCTGTCTTTAGGTCATCAAGTCTGTCAGTCAGCCAGTCACTCAGTAGGTCAGTCAGTTGCTCAGCCTGTCATTCACTGAGCCAGTCAGTCAGTCACTGAGTCAGTCAGTCTGTCGGTGGGTGGGTCAGTCACTGAGTCAGTCAGTCTGTCGGTGGGTGGGTCGGTCTGTGGGTGGGTCGGTCTGTGGGTGGGTCAGTCGGTCGGTCGGTCGGTCGGTCGGTCGGTAGGTCGGTCGGTCGGTCGGGTCGGGTCGGGTCGGGTCGGGTCGGGTCGGGTTGGGTCGGGTCGGGTCGGGTCGGGTCGGGTCGGTCGGTCGGTCGGTCGGTCGGTCGGTCGGTCGGTCGGGTCGGTCGGTCGGTCGGTCGGTCAGTCAGTCAGTCAGTCAGTCAGTCAGTCAGTCAGTCAGTCAGTCAGTCAGTCAGTCAGTTAGTCAGTCAGTCAGTCAGTCAGTTAGTCAGTTAGTCAGCTAATCAGTCAGTCAGTCAGTCAGTCAGTCAGTCAGTCAGTCAGTCAGTCAGTCAGTCAGTCAGTCAGTCAGTCAGTCAGTCAGTCAGTCAGTCAGTCAGTCAGTCAGTCAGTCAGTTAGTCAGTCAGTCAGTCAGTCTGCCAGTAGGTCAGCCAGTCAGTCAGTAGGTCATTCTGTCAGTCTGTGGGTCAGCCAGTCCGTCATTAGGTCATTCAGCAGTCATAAGGTCAGTCAGTCAGTC
>CAVMGG010000668.1:0-52458 GCA_963680895.1 Fragum sueziense
TTTTCTTTACACAAAATTTACAAGCATATAACTTCAGCTTTTTATACAATCATGCTTAAAACATTAACTAGCAAATTGAACAATACCCCTGGTGCCCATGGCATGAATTAAAGTGACAAAATCTAATTTCAGACAGACAAGCACATATCGCTGCTTTTCAACAAAAACCTCGTAACTGTAGCTTAAAGCAAGCTGCAGTTACGAGGTTTTTGTTGAAAAGCAGCGACATTCTGTACATTTACTAGTATATCATCCGAAATCAATGAATAAACAAATACTCAGCGTGCAAAGGGGTTTAAGCTAATGCTGTAAGGCATAGGTGAAAGACATAATATGTGATAATATACCAGTAATGGAGTGAATAATGGAATGATGATTGATTATTATATAAGTGCATTTATAATGATTCATTAATGATTACCGGTAATACAGGTAGGCTTTATTACAACACAAGAAGACCTTGACCCTTGTAATATATTGTAGAAAACAATTTCTAAGTCAAATTTTACTCCATTCCCAACGATAAACATAAGTAAAAGATGCTAAAGGCAATCCTGAATGATTCAAATTTTGAATGAAATTTTACATCTTTAAGGTAGAAAACATTGTGGGAAGTGAAGAAATTGCTTGTCACAAGCAATTTCTTCATTTACCACAATGTTTTCCCAAGTCTTATATCTCGTAGGGGCGTCAAAAGGCATCATTGTGTGGGGAATGCGCTGATATATGTAGAATACAAAACAAAAAGCTCTTGACCCTTACCCCGACTACAATTTACAATGTACAAGTCCAATTTTAAAGATGTAGACAACCGAACAGTTGCCTTCAACAGTAGAAATGTGTCAAAAATAGCATATGAAATATAGAGGGAAATAAATAAATTGCTGATTAAAAGCTATTTCTCTTTTTGCCTCAATGTTTTCCATTTCTTACAATTCAATCAAGAACTTCTTCATCATAATGTAGTGCTAAAATTCCATATCTTGTATTTACACCATTGGAAAAAGCCATTTTTTTTCCTACTCAGAGTATGTCAATAGAGATCAGATATGTTATAAATGTTTGTTTACGATTTTACAAAGAAAATTCTGACATCGTTTGAATCTTGTTTGGGGTGCACAACCTTGATATAGGCTTAGCTGATAAGTGTTTTCTGTGATTACATGAACTAATATTATAATATTTACAATTTGAATGAACACATCATGGCTTTGAAATTGCTTTTGTGAGTGAGCAGAATACATAAGAGTGAATAATATAAACAGAAAGCTAGCTGCAGCAGCTTCATTCAATTTCTAAATAAAACTACTATGATGTGATTGAATGACAAGAGCATGTGATTGAAATGACGAGAGCTTCGCAAAGCGGCGCATATGCGCCCCAGAGCGGCTTGTCAGTAAAATTTGCCATTTTTTTTCAATTCAAGGGCAGCAAATTCAAAGATGAAAATTTATAAAAAATCATTGTGGCTAGTTTGATTGAATTCTGGTTGAAACTGTAAAAGTTTCGCACACAAGAAAAAGTGCATTTTTGAGAAAATGGACATTTTTCCTTAAATTCAAGGGCAGACAATTCAAGAACGAAAAGAGTTATCTAAATTCAGCAAGCCGTGTGCACAACTAGACACCACAGCGATTCATTGTAGCTAGTTTGATAAAATTCTGATCAAAAGTGTAGGAGTTGCGCACACAAGAAAATGGGCATTTATATTTATTCAAGGGCAGATAATTCAAAAACGAAAAATTATCTGAATTCCATAAGCAGACTGCAGTGTGCACAACTAGACACCATGGAGATTAATCGTGGCAAGTTTGATCATATTCTGATCAAAACTGTGGGAGTTGCGCACACAAGAAATTGCAAACAGACGGACATACTGATGGACAGACAGATGGAAGACCAGGCCATAACATAATACGACCCTACCGGCGTATAAAAATAAAGAGGAAAATTCATCCATCATATAGAAATTTGTTCACTAATGAACCCTTTCCCAATCAAGACCTGTTTTGACATCCCTTATAGAATAGCCAAGGTTATTTAGCACGTAGCATATAACTCACTTACTGTTATTTCTAATTTCTTACCAAATGTGTTGAAAACTGACTTTTTTTAAAAAAAAATGTTCGAAGATTGTACTCTAAAAACTAATTCTTAGTTCTCAATTCTTGGGAAGGAAGTCACATAAACTTCAACTTGAGATCTTGTCAATTAGGAAAATGTTCAAAAGAAATCAGACTATAGAATATCACTTAAAATCGATACACCCTTAAATAATATGTGTGTAGTGGGTACATTTGAATTTTCTTTATAATTATAATAATAAAAGCAAATCTTTCCAATAAATGCAACCCTGTCCCATACATATTTTCATACATGTAATCTATCTTATTAAACAATACAATTCTAGACTAGTATTTTATGAAGAAAAGATTTGAACTTAGCTTAGCTAGAAATGATAGGGTAAGGCCTGATATAATTTCATCTACAATACAAATGTGGTACATTAAGTTATATTTCTTCTTAAACAAGCCAGATTCCTACAGACCCTTATTTTGAGCATTCTGATTTATTGTTGATGTTTCAAAATTCATTTCTATACAAAATTTTGCATGTTTGATGCACAACACCTTTCAAAAAAATAAATCAGCTCAATTTTGCAACAACATACCTAAAACATTTTAACTGAAACTTACAAGAAGTCTAATTCTAATGTTAACTTTCTTATCAAAATAACAAGCTATAAGAGAGCAGAATGAGTTCTGATCAGACTGCACTTATGTGCAGGCTGATCTGGATCCATGTTCCTCTCCAATGCCATATTAGGCAGGCCCTTTTAAAATAATTATCCCTTTCCCAAACAAGACCTGGTTTTGACGTCCCTAATAGAAAAGGCTTGGGAAAACATTGAGACAAAAGAAGAAACTGCTGATAACCAGCAGTTTCTCCCTTTGTCTCAATATTTTCTGTGCCATATTTTACACAAATCATATCTTTAATAACACCCATTTTGTCATTTGTGGCAATTTTTGAAGTGGATCATCCATTTTGTCTTAACCCTTTCCCAAACAACATTTCTGGGTGGTCCTTGTCAATAGTTGCTGCAGGCGACAAAACAAATGCTGCGGAAGACGAAATTTATGTGTAATATAGCAAGGAAAATATTGAGACAAAAGGAGAAACAGCTGGTTATAAGTAGTTTCTTCTTTTGTCACAATGTTTTCTCAAGCCTATTCTATCAGGGGCGTCAAAACCAAGTCTTGTTTGGGAAAGGGTTAAGAGAGCAGCATGGGTCATGATCAGCCTGCACTTATGATCAGGATCCATGTTGGTCTAAATTGAAATAAAGGCCTTATTCCATATTCTGTCTTGTTTACTCCATGCTAATTTCTTCAAAGGAGGAGGCCGAATCATTCCCATCACCCTGTTTTTCAGCTTCCATTGAGGCATTTGCTGACGGCACAGCTGACGTTCGACCTGAACACACGCCAGAATCATGCAAAATGCTGCCACTTTCGTCCAGCTTCGGCACATCTTTATTCAAAACAGGCGATGCTTGTTGCTTCACCTCACTTTCACTTGCAGACAAATCACTTTCTTCCTCTAAGAGATTCGTTTTCGCCTTCGATGGCCTGACTGGGACATCAATGCTGGATGTAATTTCTTCATCTTGAATGCTTAGATCTCCTTTTTTTCCTTTTTCCACACTAGGACTTCCTCTGAAACTGCTTGGAGAGTCTCGGTAGAAACTGTAGTCGCCGTCAGAATCTTCAGGGTCGTCAGAGAACATGTGACTCGCGTTTGTATATCTCGACATACTTCTTGAGGCACTAGAAGACGGAGAGTCGTCGTAAAAGGAGGGCGTTCCGGAGGTATTGTCAACTATTGAGTCATTTCCGTACTCTGATGGAATGTTTTCCTTACTTTCTGGCACAAAGAATTCATCTTGCATTGAGAGTGGTGCCATGAAATATATGGTGGCTTCTTCGTATATCTCGAGAAATGGGTATGCACACAGTTTGTGTTCCTGAAAAAGACAATACAAATGAATATATGAATTATCTCTCCTAGTATCAGCTTTCCTTTATCATTTTTCAGAAAAAGTGTTGTTTACTTTAATACACGTCTTAATTGTAATTTATAATACTTCGATAAATTTTCACTTTGTCCTTAACCCTTTTCCAAACAACAACATTTTAGGGAAGTCAAATTCAAAAGCTGCTGCAGACAACGAAATAATTATTGACAGAGAGAGAATTTGTGCTTGAAATAACTATGAAAATATTTAGGCAAAAAGAGAAAGTGCTGATTATCAGCACTTTCTTCTTTTGCCTCAATGTTTTCATAAGCCAATTCTAATAGAGACGTCAAAACCAGGTCTTATTTGGGAAAGAGTTAAACAAGATCATGTGTTAGTGAAACCATTACCCCAAAGTTAAGTTTCCATATAAAGTTGGAACATGGTTACACAGATGGATAACTATAACAATATACTCCTGGGCCCCGTTTTACTAACGATCTTACGATCATTTTTTTGTGTACACTGTGTAACAAGGCATCTGATTGCACGAAAAATCGGATTAGGCCAATCTTTTGACACAGATGCAATATAAATCATCCGTTTCAACCCTTTCTCAAACAACACAATTTAGGGGGGTCCAATTTGACAACGCTGCAATAGAAAACATTGATGCTGATATGTGTATAATAAAGCCCTGAAAATATTGAGACAAAAGGAGAAAATGCTGGTTATCAGCATTTTCTTCTTTTGCCTCAATAATTTCTCAAGCCTTTTTAATAAAGGATGTCAAAACCAGGTCCCAGTTTCTCGAAAAAACTTAAGTATGTTCTCAAACTCAAAACTGTGCACCACACTCAAATAATTACAGGAAATCCACATGAACTTCAATTGAATACCCTTCAACGTTGGAGAGTATTCCATTGAAGTTGAGCAGGTAATCATGAGTATGTACATAAGTTTTTTTTTTTCTCGAAAAACCAGGGCCAGGATTTACCTCAATATAACTCAAGAGTCTAGGGTACACTCTCCACACAGCTATAAGTATAGACATTGTGTTTATGAATGGGAAACTTGTCTTCACACTGTGTGCCACCTCTGGTAGGGTTATGAGTTTGAACCCCACATCTTGTAATCTGTCTATATTTTTCCCTGAAAATATTGAGACAAAAGGAGAAAATGCTGGTTATCAGCATTTTCTTCTTTTGCCTCAATGTTTACGCAAGCCTTTTCAACCAAGGATGTCAAAACCAGGTCCCAGTTTCTCGAAAAAACTTAGGTATGTTCTCAAACTCAAAACTGTGCACCACAGTCAAATTACACAAAATCTATGTGAACTTCAATCGAATACCCTTCAACGTTGAAGAGTATTCCATTGAAGTTGAGCAGGTAATCATGAGTATGTACATAACTAAGTTGTTTTTTTAGAGAAACCAGGGCCAGGTCTTACCTCAATATAGCTCGAGAGTCTAGGGTACACTATCCACACAGCAATAAGTATAGACATTGTATTTATGAATGGGAAGCTTGTCTTTACACTGTGCGCCACCTCTTGTAAGGTTATGAGTTTGAACCCTGCTTCTTAAAATTTGTCTATATTTTTCCCTGAAAATATTGAGACAAAAGGAGAAAATGCTGGTTATCAGCATTTTCTTCTTTTGCCTCAATGTTTACATAAGCCTTTTCAACCAAGGATGTCAAAACCAGGTCCAAGTTTCTCGAAAAAACTTAAGTCTGTTCTCAAACTCAAAACTGTGCATCATAATCAAATTACATGAAATCCACATGAACTTCAATCGAATACCCTTCAACGTTGGAGAGTATTCCATTGAAGTAGAGCAGGTAATCATGAGTATGTACATAAGTTGTTTTCTTTCGAGAAATCAGGGCCAGGTATTACCTCAATATAACTCGAGAGTCTAGGGTACACTATCCACACAGCAATAAGTATAGACATTGTGTTTATGAATGGGAAGCTTGTCTTCACACTGTGCGCCACCTCTGGTAGGGTTATGAGTTTGAATCCCGCTTCTTGTAATTTGTCTATATTTTTCCCTGAAAATATTGAGACAAAAGGAGAAAATGCTGATTATCTGCATTTTCTTCTTTTGCCTCAATAATTTCTCAAGCCTTTTCAATCAAGGATGTCAGAACAAGGTATTACCTCAATATAACTCGATAGTCTAGGGTACACTCTCCACACTGCTATAAGTATTGACATCGTGTTGATAAATGGGAAGCTCGTCTTCACACTGTGCGCCACCTCAGGTAGGGTTATGAGTTTGAATCCCGCTTCTTGTAATTTGTCTATCACCTCCTTCTCCACTTTTACTTCACCTTCACTTAGAACGGCACCTACTGCATATCTTAACTTCTCTTCGGGAATCTAATAGACAAAAAGAAATCAATTGTAACACTGAGTGAACACATCTTTCAAATGTCCCGTACATAAAGCAAATGTCCTGGAAATCTTCTGATCATGCACTATATAAGTGTTGAGAAATTTCAAGTAAAGGGTTAACTTTCAAAAGTCATGCTAATCGAGTGTAAAGTTGACAGCAGCTGTAAAAAACATACACGCTGACCCTTAATTGATAGACAAAAATCGATAATCGGACTATTAATTACCCAGATAACAGTGCGGTCGAAAGATTATGGCACCTTGTATAACGATTTAATTGGCGTGGCTGAGAAGACCGTGGCAGTTTGTTGTATGATGTTAATAAAGTGTAATAATTGTACGGATTTCATTAAAATATGTGTTTGGTTACATGTAAATTTCTGAAGATGAATTGACACACCAAAACTGGTAAGGATCTCGGAAAATAACAAGTCAAGTTCAGGATCATTGGGATGCATAGCGATCTAGATCCCTTCCGATCTTGTGTACTTCGAGAAAATTTCAAAAGTCATGTAAGCATACTTAGCATTATTTTGAATAAAAGAGGCTTTGACTGAATATTAACCCATTACCACTCAGTAGCTCTTTTTAACTCCTCGGTTTTGAACAAACAATAACTCTTTTTAACTCCTTTCATTTTCAACCTTAAAAAAGTCTGGCAATCCTCTAAAATTCAAAGTTTTCTTTTATACGATTAGTAAATTTGATTTATTAGCTTTTAAGACTATTAACAAAATGGATGAGTCCCGGAAAAACATCGCAAATCCAGGATATTGTTCATCCAATGTCCCGGATTCCACTGGAAAAATTATGGCATGTCTTATTGTTAATCCGAGTCTTCTCTGATGTAAATATGCTCTTTGATATTTTGATTTTTCGCTATTTAAATAGCGAAAAATCAAAATATCAAAGAGCGTATTTACATCAGAGAAGACTCGGATTAGTCTTATTGTCTGGTTAGAGTAAATAATTAATCTACTGATGAGAGCAAAATTACTCTTATAATATGTCAGACAGGAGTCACAGGATATTATTAGGCTTTAGCTTACTTTAGCTAAGCCACCTTTGACTACTTTTTAACTCCTCTTCTGCCGAGTAGTGAGTGGGATTCCTCCTCTGGAACCTTGATTTGATTGACTCTGACTCTCCAAACTGATAGATCAAAGTCAATGTTATTGCACTACAAATGATGTAAAAGACTGTGAAACAAAATCTCTCAAATCATATTAAAAACAGTTCAAGGTGTATCGAATTCAGAAACTACAAATGAGAACAACTCTGTGAGGATACAGTACAAACAATGAACGTCTAGCCATTCAAATTTCAAAACTGACCTCCAAGGGCGGATCTATTATTTTTTTAGGCGGGGGGGGGGGGGGGGGGGGGGGGGGGGTGTCCAGCCAAAAGATTTTTTACTAGGGGGCAGTGTTTATTCTAGGGCGCGGGATTGCGGGAATCCCCCACTTTTCTGACAAATCCCCCAAATTTTTCATCTGCGAGTGGGACAAATCCCGCAAATTGAAATACTCTTTGTACTTTGATTACATATTGCCGTAGATATGAATAAAACAAAATTTGAAGCAAAATCAATTTTAAAGCCTGGAATATTGCTGTAGATAGGTTGATAAGTATTTAATTTCACTTGAAAATGCAAATCTACAACACTTTTCATTGTTTTAAGAAATTAATTGGTTTTTACAAAAGCCAGTCTTTGTATCGGTACAACCGGTCTCCCTAAAAAGCGTCGAGAAACGCCGGGAACTGTCGAGAAGCGCCGAGAGATTTTAAAACAAATAGAATAAGATTCATATTGAAAATAGAATCAATCGATAAAGATTACAATTGCTTGCGCAAATACATGTATTTACAAACCGATTTGGTATGGGTAATCGTAATCTAGGCAGAACTTTACAAGTCAAACGAAACCAAACTTTGGCAAACGGAAAAATCAAAAGGCATTTTTTCATTATGTTTGGTTATTTTTCAAAGAAACTCTGCCAAAAACTGGATGATAGTGCGTCTTTAGATAAACTTGAGTGAATATTTTGAAACACACACCCATATGTGGGACCCCCTACCCATATGTACCACCTTCACCAAAGAAAATTCGTGAAACGAACACATATGGTAATAAAAAATCATATTTATATAATTCTAAGGGCAGGCTTAGCATAGATACTCGAATTATGGTCTCTAGTATGAAGCTTTATACTTCTAGACGCTAAGTTTAATCTCTCGACGCCTCTCAGCTCTATGTCAGATCTCTCGGTGCTCCTGCACTGTTTCATAAATTTACATTATGGTCTCTAATATGAAGCTTTGTACTTTTAGACGCTAAGTTTGGTATCTCAGCTCTGAGTCAGATTTCTCGGCGCTTCTTCACAGTTTCATAAATTTAAATTATGGTTTCTAATATGAAGCTTTGTAGGCTACTTCTAGAGGCTAAGTTTGATCTCTCGACGCCTCTCAGCTCTGAGTCAGATCTCTCGACGCTTCTACACAGCCTCATAAAAAACCCAAATGGAACCAATTTTTAAACCATATACCTTTAAATTTTGTAATTAAAACTATGGGCTCCAATTAATATGAAAATTTACGTTTCTAGACGCTTAGCTTGATCTCTCGACGCCTCTCGGCTCTGAGTCAGATCTCTCGGCGCTTCAACACAGCCACATAAAAGACAAATAAAATCAATTTTTAAACCATAATATACCTTTGAATTTCGTAATTCAAATGCCAATTATGGTCTCTAATACAGATATTTATGTTTCTCGGCGCTAAATTTGATCTCTAGACGCTTCTCGACGCCGATTTAGATCTCTCGACGCTTCTCGACAGTTCCCGGCGTTTCTCGACGCTTTTTAGGGAGACCCGGTACAACAATGGCGGCGATCGACGATTTTTTATCCAAAAATGTAACTTCTTTTATAAAGAAACTATTGTAGTAGATGAAAGGTAAATTTTCATGAGAAACTCTGAACTTGTGATCTAAATATCATTTATTTCTGTAAAGAATATGTTCTGATACTTTGTTTTAAGACAAAGAAAGTGAATTGTTTATCTACATTCGTCCCCAACTTTATTAAATCCCAAAATAAAATTAACAATTGTAAACTCCCCATTACCCAAACAAATTGAACAAAATAATGTATAAACTAACTTAGAAAGGGTGAAAAATGTAATTTGAATATTTTTATGATTATTAATGAAGGCTTAAAACATAAGAAATAACAATGACCACACAAAATAGTTTGCTTATTGTCAGTTTGCAGGTCTATTTTCCCCCACATTTTTTCAAAATCCCCCATATTTTTAAGGAGGTGGGGGCAGATCCCTCACTTTATTCAAATCCTAGAATAAACACTGAGGGGGGAAGTGTGTGTGTGTGTGTGTGGGGGGGGGGGGGCAAATAATGGCTTTAAATATGTGTAATGTGTAATTCTATAGTTAGTGTGGTCACAGTCTCGTGTTAAAAATACTGCCTCTATCTGATTCTATGTAAAAACGAATAATTTACAAACGGCATTTTCAGCCTAAATAACACATTCAATTGCCAAAAAGTGTGTAAAAACTTAAAGCTAAATAGTTATATTTAATTATGATAAAATACTTTTACCTTATACACGTTCTTTTCGTGTTAAATCTCTATTTGAAAAAGTGGGTCAACTCTGCGTTTCTTTGTTTGAACTCGGTTGTTACATTAGAAGGACGCGTGGGTATGTGTGATAAAATTGCTTTGGCACTGCCATTTCTTAACCGATTTTCATAAATCTTATATCAAATTAAAGAGGGAAAATAGATCTTTTCATCCGTGTATGTTAATACGATGAACCGATGAATTATGAGTCGATGGTTAGGTATTCAAAATAGGTCATTTTACTCGGCTTCAAATGGCAAGAACTAGGCGGCAGAAAAGCCTAGAAAAGCCTATATATGTTCTTCAACACCCTATCTATTCAAATAATAAAACATCTTGTGCTTTTAGCTTAGCGCATTCAAGCGCAAAGGCTTTAACAATGGGAAGTGTTTTTTAAATCCCCGTGATTTATCGATAATTTCTGTCTAAACTCCATTCATCCTAAATTTATTCATAAATGTTGACGACAGTGACTCAAAGAATATTCTTGCAAAGTTTGGTTGAAATTGGTCGAATGGTTGATTTGTTAAGAATGAAATCATGATTTCTCAAAGTTCGATAAGCCTTGCCCTGCCACGCCCATATTTTTTGAAGAATAGAAAAATCACTGACATTCTTGGAATATGGTCATCCAAGGAACATTCCTGTAAAGTTTTGTCAAAATCGGCCCAATGGTTAAGGAGTAGGAGGTGTTTCAAGGAATTATGGGCGAACAGACGGACGGACGGACGATGAGTGACCACAATAGCTCATCTTGAGCACTTAGTGCTCAGTCCAAAGGGATTTACAAAATCAGCGTTTCGCATGGGCTTCCTAAACATCCATTTAACCCTTTCCCAAACAGTAAAACTTTATGGTCATCCAACTCGAAAGCTGTGACAGGCGACAGAATGAGTGTAAAAGAAAATAAGATTCTTTCGCCTCAATCTTTTCACCTTCAATAAAATCCGTTCAGGACGTCAAAACCAGGTCTAACCCGGTCTTGTTCGGAAAAGGATGAGGCAGCCAAAATTAGATTGAATTTAAAGGTTGTAAAATGGACATGTTCAAATGTATGGTGCTCTTTTGGGTCAATGTTTTGAAAGCCTATTTCTTCACGAACAAGAGATATAATGTTAATAAACGATCACTTGAAAATTTGAATTATTTCTTTTTGTTTTAAATTCCTATTTTATATGTCGTAAAATCTTGTTTTTATCGGAAGTAATGACACGGAAATGATATGCGCAGAAAATATTTACACAAAGGGAGAAATGTTGGTTATCGGCATGTTTTTCTTTTGTCTCAATGTTTTCCAAAACCTGTTCATATATGATCGTGAAAATCATGTCTTGTTCGAGGAAGGGTTGAAATAATGTAACAAATATTTATATAACTGTTGTTGGGTAGAAATTGAAGAACTAGAATGTTTGGTAGAATAATTTCATCCTTTGTAAAACTTCAAAGGGGTGTAACTATTTTATTAAATGTCCGATTTTAAAAACGTAAGCAGTTTTGAGTTCCTCTCATTCAGAACTTGAAAATGATATATAATTTGTTGAAATTTTTTGAAAAATAAACAATAACGTAATTCGGCAGAATTATCTCCCCTTTGTAAAAATCTGAATAAGCATTATTCCATAACGCAATGTCCGATTTTCACAATTCAACCAGTTTTATGTTTCTCTCAATATTCTCTGTAAGCTGGTAAATATTTTGTAGGGACTGGAATACTTTTGGAAAAAAGTGTGACCACCCTACTATAGTAAAGTAATGTGATTTTTGGCCAATGTCAAGGGGTCCAGACCCCCTAACCACCTCTCTAGATATGGGTTCTGCAACATATGAATACAGATGTGTCCTTTTGAGTGAATCAGGATCTATCTGTGCGGAAACTTATCGTCTGCTATTGCCAATGTTGTTGTTTTTCATTAAATAACATTCAAATATATTTTTTGTGTAACCATTAAGTAAGTGTACCAAAAACAAAATCGATGACTAAAACTTACCCTTCTTGGATCATCATAGTAGATGCCAAGACATTTGTACTCAGGAGCATGCTTTGTTATTTCATTGAAAAGATCACCAGCTCCTTTGTACGGGCCTCTTGCAAATTTGTAAGCTAGTGTAACTTTGCCAATAGGCGGGGTCCCTGTCCCAACGTCAATTGGACTCAAAACACCTGATACATAGAGAAAAGCTGCTATGGTAAAGCATAAAAGTAGAAATAAAACGCAGATCCCGATCACGATCAGCGTTATCGACTCCATCTTCCTTGTGGTTCTCGGCTCTGCAGTGAATAGTTTGACAGAAGGACGGGAACCAAAAATAATTTCACTTTTTTAGCAAATGTAAAAATATAACGCAAAGGACTTTGTGGTAAAATCCATTTTTTTTTTTCAAATCACTTTTGTAAATTTATAATGTTAACTTAGGTCCCACTTCCTTATTAATTAGAAATAGAATCAATTTAAGAAGAAATATCGAACCAGATTGTACACGTGGATAACAAGCAAAAATAACGTGTCCATTTCTGATTTGTTGAATATGTTTGGAATTCTAAATTAAAATATGACTCATAGAACATAGCCTTTTGCGAAACGCAGAAAAAACACTGGGCCATTCCGATGTGCGAAAGCCTCTGCAGACCACAAAATAATTGTCCAAAGGAGAAAAAATGTGCATGGTATGCCACGATAAAAAATATTGGGGTGGGGGTGGGTGGGGGAAAGAGAAATTGCGTATTATCAACATTTTCCCTTCTGGTTCAGTGTTTTACTAAGGCTTTTCTACCAGGTCATGGAACGTGAAATCCAGGTTATGACCCTTTTACCAAACGGCAAATTTGATGGTGGCCCAATTTGAAAACTGCTGCAGACGACAAAATTAATGTCCGTGGAGATAAACTGATTTGTGTGCAATAGGCCCTATAGCCCGGAAAATTTTGAGACAAACTGAGAAAATTTTCTCCCTTTTCTCGATGCTTTACATGCATTTTGCTAACAGTGTTACACGGGGGTCAGGCATCAAAACCATGTCTTATAATTGTGAAAGGATTAGTTAGACAATGGCACGAATTAGCCAAGTTGCACCAGTTAAAGATTTAGGATAGTCTCTGCATACGAAAAATGGCACCGCGAGGACATAAAAGCAAGTACATGTAATCAATTATGTAGGATACAAACACTTCATTTGGCTATTATTTTTTTTAGCCCGGTGGGAATCTCGTGTCACATTGTTTTCGGTAATTTTCAATAAATTCCTTATTTTAAAATATGACCGATTTAAGGAAAGTGAGAAGAAAAAAGGCGGGAAAACGTCAGCAGCTAATTTAAAAAGTTATTGACAACGAAATACAATTTTGTTGGATCTTCAATAACTTTTTTATCAGAACATGTTTAAAAGTTCTATCACATTCTTCAATTTTCATTACATTCTAAACACACATTCTCTGCTTCAAATCATTTTTGAAATCGGCCCGTCCTATTGATGACTTTCTGCCATTGTTGCCATTGTCTGCTGTTGCTGTTGTTGTAGTGTCACGTGATCCCATGCAGTCGACAGTTTCACTCATCATCGTTTAAGGTAGTCCACCCCTTGTGAGATTCACGCGACTTCGTAACTATTCGGACGACGTCGTAAACATTCGGCGGTGGGACTTTCCACCGACGAATGTTAAACGACGTGGCCCGAATAGGCTCGAATACGTAAGGGATGTTAACGACGTCTAACGAAACATTTCGACGTCGCGTGAATCTCATTAGATGTGAACTACCTTAAAACAGTTTTGTATTTTGACTCTTTTGTGAAAAATGACTACATTTGAAGACCCACTGGCTATGGCTTTAGAAAACCTTGCAGGATAACCAGAATTTTTAGGCCTAAATTCTTTTTGTTGACAAGAAGATTTTTTACGAGAGTTATTATTGTTGTCGTTTGCAGCTTCTTTCGATTTGAAACTGCATAATGCAATGGGTTAGCCAAACAAGCAAAGTTCTGTTGCAGAAAATGATAAAATTTATCTACTAACAGCAGAAAAGTTTTATGCACTTACACGGAAAACAATGAAGATAAAATATGAAAATCCTGATAGTTAATAGTTTCTTCATTTCTCCAAATGTTTCCTAATAGACATGTGCAAGGTAGAACGAAACCCGAAAAACGAAAACGGAAAACGGAATAAAAGGGGCCGTGTCAAAACACACGAAACCAGAAAAAACGATTGGGTTGAATAAAGAGAGAAAACAACACGTTTATGTCACTGTAAAGGTAAATATAGCTGATGATTATCTGAAAATGTATAGCGGACGAGAATTGACCTGGCAGAGCATTCCATTCGATTAGCATGTGCTGCTCTGCCAGGTCGATTCTCGTCCGCTATATGTCTGTTTATTTTCCATGTTTTCGTCAGCCAGAATGTCCGTCATTTGATCCAAACTGTATCTTATAACCAAAGCAAGTATTTTGTCACACAATTCACTAACGTGGTTTATATGTACAAATCGAGGGCTTGGTGCAAAACTATTGTAACTACATTTTGTAAAATTTTACAGGAGAGGGAAAAAACTTATTGACTTTCTCAAAGGTAAAGAGCAAAAATGTTTTTAAAATTCTAAATATCTTTTTAAGTATACAGAATTGAAACCTAATATTAGAACACATGATGTATTCCCTCCTAAAGACTCAGAAAATGCGAAAAAGCGAATTTCTGAAAAATATGTAGTTACAATAGTTTTGCACTGAGCCCTCGATTAATCCTCTATACCCAGCTTTTCCTATTAAGTTAAGGTAAAAAGGGCCTAATTAGCACCAAAGAGCCCGCGTCGAAATTTGAAAAGTGCTAGTAATTCCTAAAGTGTGTTACTTTTCTATTCCAAATATTATCATAAGCATTTTGTACGGTTTAGAATTTTGAATTAATGCATATTTATGGAAATATTAGACAAAACTGTTCCAAATTACCTCCCTTTTATATGTATATAGAGTAAAATAATATTTGTAAATTACTTTCTCCTTGAAGCATTATCTTGAAATCTGGCACGGTGAATCAACTTATGTGAAGTGTGTGTAATTTGATGCATTTCGTATGGCTAGAAAGTGGTGTTTTTCATTAGGCACTTCATACCTTAAAGGTAGTCCGTTTAAAATGACAATGTGAAGTACATTTATTCTCGTCAACAGAAACGCAGTGATAGTATATTTCCAAGAACATTGAAAAGGCATCATCCCACCCCCTTACAATAGAATAAAATAAAGAGACAAAATGCGCCGCTGTAAAGTTGTGAAAAAGGTATATTGCATCGAAATCAGATAAAAATGCTTTGAAAAGGATAAAAAGATTTCTTACCGAATTTGTACTTCTCCGGTTTTTACTGTGAATATTTTGGCGTGACATGGTCAAGACTATAATGTGTCATCGATTCATTTTAAGGCCAAGCATATTTTAATATAAGGTTCAGGGATGGCAGGAATATCTTTTATCACAATTAGGTGGATTAAAATACCCACTATGCTTTTCGAAATTAATAGCGATTTACAAATGATAATATCGATATGTTAAAAGTAATTTTTGTCGAAAAAGACCATGTAGATTTATCAGGTTGGGGAATCACGGAACCGAACAATTTCGATGATTTTCTATAAATCTGTTCTTCTTTTCATATATGACCGATTTGAAAACAAATGAAACAGAGAAAGCGGAGAAATGCCGCGGATTTACTGAATGCAAAGGATTCTTTAAAAATTAGCTGATAACAAAAAAAAAAAAAAAAATGTTGTTTTTTAAAGATCTACCACATGTAGCCGTGCCTGACGTTTATCCACATTCTCTGCTTCACATCGAACTCAAATTGGTCAAGAACTAAACAAGAACATATTATAAAGGTGACCAAATCTAAACATGCTAACACGAAGACAAATTAATAAAGTGTCATCATGAAACATGTGCACGGATAGGACATATTGGTGAACGTTTCGTTGAATTTTAGTCAATAACACATCATGTACTAGGTTATAGCTGTCCTTTGAAAATCAGGCCCGTGGGAACAGAGGGGGCTAGGGCTAGGGGGGGGGGGGCTAAGACCCCCCAAGTTGGCCAAAAATGCCAAATTTTCCTTTTGTCACACTAAAAATTTGGGAAAATCCAAATTAGCCCCCCCCCAATATTCAGACACTGGGGCTTTAGCCCCCCCCTCCAATATGAAATTGCTTCCTGCGGGCTTGTGAAAAGGAGGGGAAAAGAATGGACGCGTGGTTCTCGTACATCCTGCACCTCTACACACACAATATTCAATCCGAGCCACCAGCTTCATGATTCATTAATGTGGTTTGTAAACAATCATATATGAGAAACCATATTGGCCATATCAGTAGCTGAACCCATCAATGAATATTATACAGGCTCTGATGATACCGACTTAATTGATATCGTGCAGAAATCTAATTCATTCAACTGAAACAGTTTGTTGACTTAATCCGAGAAAAAAAACAGCGATATCTAATCTATCACTTTTTTTCAATATAATTTTTTTTTTAAATTTTAAATAAATATGTTCTATTGAAAAGTTATTACCGTAAAAATGTCAAGAACACAGGTTATATGCTGGCTTTTGGGGGAAAATAATTCGCGGTTTCCTGTTTCACGGGGTCACATATAATAGATATTGAAAAGGTTGACAGTTTGCTTTGACCGTGTACCACGTGCGCCGTCATTACACTTTACTACCGATGTTCTAAATTTAGAATCATACATATCATACAGGCACTAGATAAATGTTATATCGATATATCAGAACGGTTTACATATATTTGCATATAAAGGGGGTCGAGAAAGGAATTCCATGTTTTTTCAAACATTCATGCAAAATGATTAAATTTGAATGTTTGAAGAAACCATGTGATTCGGTGCAGAGTGAGTTAAAATGTGAAATGAATTTGTAAACACGATACATTTTATCTCGTCAAAATCCTTACAGAATACGCTGGGTAATTAAACAAAACATTCTTGAAGCGGACAGTTTTTGGTGTGAACGCTTCCCAAAAGTCACGTGGGGTACCCATCGTGTTACTGGTGTTATAAGATTCAGCTCAGAAAAAGCATTTAAGATGCATTCTCGCCCATTTTGCTGGAGATTATCTTGAAAAATACAATTGTAACTATACATGATTAAAAAGATTGCCCTTTATTTTTCTGTATGCCAAATTTCGACTTCGACTGACCTGTAACAGCTTAGAATACGACGGTGTAGGACACAAATGAAATCGGCTTGTAAATATTTGTGAACGTGATTATAGATTTGATCTTATTTTAGATCGTAAAACGATTATCGATTTCTTGTCATTTTAAGTTTGAATCACAGTTTATGTGATCAGGGTCGCGTTTTACTAATATAGATTTTTGCAAAAAACTTCTAACAACACATCTGATTGAAAGAGAAATAATAACAGTAATTATTCGGCCAATCAGATTTGTTGTTGTTTCAAAAATATTCGTAAATTTGTTAGTAAAACGGGCCCCTGATGTCTATAAACATCCCAAGATAAGGCTAAATGTCTAAAATAAACTTTGTAATTGATTTTTTAAACAGGAATTTGGGCCTGGGATGGACATTGGCTCTTTAAAAATTTCAAACACAACGTCTTGTAGATGTCACCGATGGAGAATGTTTCAGAAAACATCAAGAGAAAAAGCATATCTAATGTTTTCTCGCTTCCATGAACATTTCCTACGTCGTTACAATAACATTTTCTGTTTTCAATAACAATTATTATTTAGTCTGCCACTACATGATATTGGACGTGTCTTAACTTTTTCGTTTGAAAAAAAAAGGCCGAGTCCAGATAGCTCAGTTGTTTTGTTGTGCCAGATCCTATCGATCCGGGGTCGTTGTTGCGAATCTCGGCTCGGCCAATCCAATACCCTTTCTAACATTTTGTTTCACCATGTGAGAGAGTAGCTGTATGCACCGATTGGTTATTGTGGTAATACTGTTTAGAGAAAATCCAGAAATCCATGGTTATGTGCTCCAGTCGCCGCGATATGACCAGAGTAGTTGAAAATAACCTTGAACCATATTCAATCTTTTAATCAATTGCAGGAAAGGGGTACCACCATTCCTCAAAATATACAAAATGTACAAAATACATTTAAACCAAAAGAATAACCTTCAATTGGCCTTATAGGCAGTATTCCGCTGACCACGTTGAAACTGTCTTAACTCGAGTTGATTTAATATTTAGTTACGGCATTGCAAACGATTTCACCTTTCGCGTGTTTTGATATGTCCCCCACAGTTTAACCGGTTTCGTACTTCGTCTCCGTTTTCGTTCTGACCTTGCACATGTCTAATAGCTCGTTTTTCAAACGCGATGGAAAGGCAGAGCGCCGATCCTTTCCAATAGAGGATCTACAATTGACGTTCCTGGTAGGATAGGCTTGGGAAAATATAGAGGCAAAAGAAGAAAATGCTGATCATCAGCATTTTCTCGTTTGTCTCAATATTTTCTGTGATATTTTGAACACAAATCTTATCTTTATCAACACCCATTTGGTCATTTGCATCAGCTTTCAAACAAGAATACCACAAGTTTTGCCCTCTGGGAAAAGGTCAAACGGTACTTTGTTAGATTCTTTCTAGAAATTTTGATATTGTCTTAGGACTTGACTTAGTTAATGTTAGAAACAGTGGCGGATCTAAGGGTTCGGTGGGTTCAAACAAAAACCCCCTCTGTAGCCTGATTATTTCATTTTCAAGCAGAAATTCAGTCAAAAGTGTGTAATAATAGTAAAACTAAACCCCGTATCCCATATACGGTATATGTTTTCGAACCCACTTCAAAAAAAATCCTGGATCCACGACAGAGAAATACATGTATGTAATAACGAAAAGAGCCATCTGGATCTATAGACTCTGCTAAAGCACATTCCAGTTCATTACCCAATTTTTGGAAATCTATGAGGACAAAAGAAGAAGAGGATGATTTTCAAGCACTTTTTTCCTTTCACGAATTAATATTTTCTTTGATTTGCTACGTGGAACATTTAGATCTCCGGTTGCATCACCTGGATGGTCCAATTATGGTTTTGTTTCGGAAAACATTTACTAGACCTAGGGGGTGGGGATAGGAAGAAAAACTCAACACGTTATTTGGTTATCAATGCTCAAATCTTTCAATGCTTTCACATCTCGCAATAAACAATAAAAATATTAAACTGTACAAAATGAAACGATCATGACATGTAATGATTTTCTAAAGCTATTTGTTTTTGAAACGAACTACATGATATAAAAATTCAATCAAAAATCTTTTACACGACATTGGATAAACCCAAACATTTCATAACTAGATACATTTCTAAAATAACAAATCAAGGTGACTTTTCAAAATGAAATTAAATTATCTATATACCGATCGTTACAGCACCGAATGTAGAAAAACATTTCTATGTACGAATGCGATGGCCTAAATAAACGTAGTGGTTTCTCAGAATTTACAATTCCGCCAATTTTGTTCACGATGGCCGCTACATATACACTTACTATAACAAAAATATTATTTTAACAAAATGAATTGAAAAGTGAACTATGCCTACAAGTTTGACGATTCAACAAAATGTTTCATAAATGCTTCTATGGGAATGAACTATAGAAGATGAATCTATTTCTCAAGATGACAATTCCGCCAATTTTCGCCAGGACGACCGTTACAATTGCAAGATACAGGGTGTCCCAAAAGTAAGGTAACACTTAAAACCTTATATATCTCGGTTAATATATCAGTTGTATATTCCCAATATCGATGACATTACAGAAGGTTTTGTGTAGAAACAAATAAAAGAAATTTCACCAAAATACCATGTCATTTGTATATTTTATGTATGATAAGTATAACACATCCTATTTCATCAATGACGTCATTTTTATTGTAAATGACGTCCACTATATTATGTCCCTTCTGTCGCTTTACTTGATTTATTCTTGCGATGATATTTGAAGCTTTCAACAACTGCCTCACATGTGTCCTCAGAACTGTTCCTACATTATCTTTGAATGTTTGAAAGCAATAACTAAAGTCGTGTTCTTGTTTCGGAACTACACCACAAGTCTTTCCACAGAAAATAGATCAATGAATTCAAATCCCGCATGTGTCCACCGATAAAAGTCTAAGCATTTGACTTGATCTCCCAGAACCTTGATTTCATAATTTTAATATTGTATGGGGAAGTTTCAAATAAAATTTCAAAATTTACAGTATTAATGATTTAACTAAATCTTATTCAGATAAAAATCTTCTTATCGTCTTTCCTTGACTTCCATTTACAGTCACATTCAAAGCTGACATCTTTTCTACGCTGCGGGATGTTTCTGATCTTTTGCGTCTATGTTCATCAAAATCTGACCGAGATTGTTCAAATTAAGGTATTATTGAGTAGGTTAGTTCTGTTCTTGGTGGATCTTCTGTATAAAATTGAAACTGTAACTTTCTTTACACATATATGGGAGATTATGATCAATGATATGATTCACTGCATATATACGCTGTGAGAAGGTAGGCCGTGACGTCATTTTGATAGTGGTACATATGACGTCAAAAATGACGCCACATTTATATAAGCATAACGTTGAAGTATATTGCAAAGATAATTTCATTGAATTCCGCAGATAATGATAGTTTTCCGAATGAAATCGGCTGAGAAATAGCAGAGCTTTTACGCTTTGTAAGTGTTACCTTACTTTTGGGACACCCTGTAGAACCCAGCGTGCAGGTTACCGCCCGTGTCTCCGTCTTCAAGTGCGTCTTCGTATTTCGTACCAAACACGACGGAGGCGACAATGGCGCAGGTACCTGAAAGTAAATGGAAGTGAACCATTTGGAACACCACGGACATTTCTGTCGAATCATGCCTTGGATATAAGCCGTGGATCTACTTCCAGGCTATGAATAGAATAGAATAGAACAACAGCACAAAACGTTCGTCTGTATTAATATCAACAATGAACCGACAATCATAATGAAATACATTGTTTGCAGTTCCAGTGTCCTCTCTTTTTAAAATGATTAAAACCTGCGAATCCCGCAAGTTGCCATAGTTGTTCATTTGGATGACCTCGAAAACTACTTTATGAAGCGTAATTACTTCCGGCTAAGAACTCACATTTTTTTAACATTTCTTCATACACATACTTTCGAGTCGATGAATCGAAAGAATTATCCGAGGTGTTCCAAATGGGAAGTGAACCAGAGTTACAGATAGGAGAGATGATGACTTTTCAAAATGAAATATTTCACTAAATGTTCATCAAACCCTATGTTGTGGGTACTCATTAGATCGGGTCGTTATAACTGTTCAAATGAGTACTCACACTACAGGGTTTGGATTTGAAATATACCGAGAGGCAAAAATAAGTATACACCCTAGTTATTCATTGTTTTCTGAGAAAACGATTCATTTAGTATATACGAGTTTTAATCGCCACCGAAGGTGGCCGTTTATTGATGTAACCTTCTCCGCCTATCCGTGTATCTGTTCTTCCTTCCGTCGCGAAGGTTTTTTTCATAGCATACAACGACACCAAAAAGAGGATGTAATAAATAAAATGATGTAAGAATCCACAGTGACACAACCCTAAATTTATTAACGGATCTGGATAAAGTTTTCATAGAAAGTTTTGGGTCACATAGGACCATGCGTGCATTGTTAGTGTTTTTCCGTATTACGATGCGTCATGGCAAAAGGGGGCTTGATGAAAACAAGCTATCTGACATAACAACATCTTAATTTATTGACGGATGTTGATGAAAAATAACGTAGAATGTTTCTAGACACCTGACTTAGTGTATAAAGTGTCAAATTTCTTTCATATCATGCTGTGTCATAGAGAAATGGGTCTTAATGAAAAACGTATCTTATTTGTCGATTTCTACCAGCCACCGAGAATAGGGTTATAATGTTAGAGAAAATTCAACGTTGTGATTTGTCGTGGTAAAGAATAAAGAAATCAAATACGGTTTAACGGCAACATTTGATGCTCCAATAAGTCGCACGCGCAAAGTTTGCAAAATCGGCATGTAGCAAGAGAATGGGTAGTCAAGCAATTTCAGGTGAAAGGAGTAGGTTCACTAACCCATGAAATTGGCCTAAAATTTTGAGAAAAAATGAACTAGATAATTGTATTGTTTTGATGCTATATATGATAGTAGTGGACATTTAACTGTCAGAAACTGGCATTCACTGATTCTTTCCTCGATCTAGTAGTACTGCAAAATGACGCCAAAATCGTAGTATTTGGCCGTTTTGCTCAATTTTAGCCATTTTTTCTGCATTATTGTTCAAAATTGAATGTGAGCGCATTGGAAAACCACAAAAATACTTTTTTTGGACAAAGTTTGACTTATTCCTGATACACTGTCAAAATATTATGTTGGTTCTCATGTGCGCCCACATTGAAAAATGAACTTTTATGAACAGAAATTGTTGATTTCAAAAAAATGCATCTTTTCGTAAATTTGATCTATAGTGCATATCAAAAGGTTTCTAAATGATTGTTTTACGTCAGGAAATGTGTTCTGTTATCGTTACAATGTGTACAAAAATTAAGGGGAATATCACATTTCGTTTTAATTTTATAGCATTTTTAGTGTCCAAAATTGTCCCAAGTGTAACGCTTTTAGCGTGACTTTTGTATCGAACTCTGACTTTTAAGTGTTAATCTTAGAAAATACTCCCTTTTAAAGACTCCACAAAATACAATTATACTAGCTGTTTCAATAATACAATAGTTTTCTTATAAGTTTGTTGAACAAAATAAATATTGTCCCTGAACCATGACAAGAAAATGACACACCCTCAAAAATATAAAGCCCTAAAATTACAAAAGTTTGGAAAATCATAGGATTTTGCTATTAGACATCTTTCAAAATGGGTATGCTTTGTAAGATAAATATCATCTGTGCAATATCAGTATGATTTTATGCAATTATTCTAATATAATCAACTCCTCCTGATGTCATGTCTATGCATTCCCAAAATGTCCCAAGTGTAACATTTTGTGTTACATTTAGAAAGCCAGCACTTTTGTCATATCATATTAAAATTTGTTCTGATTTCTTTTTTACAAGCATCTGCCGCATGAAAGATCTGCAGTGGTTAGATCTGAAAGATCCGCTATTATGAAATTAAATCAACCCAAATTCAATGTCCCAAGTGTAACACTAATTTTGTAATTGAGAGTTGTCGATTAAAAATGCTAAAATACCATTATTTACGTTTCATACACTAATTTTAAAATTGAGAGTTATCGATTATAAATGCTAAAATATTTACGTTTAACACGCTAATTTGGTGATTGAGAGTTATCAATAATAAATGCTAGAATATATATGTCCCCCCCCCCCCCACACACACACACAAATCAATCAATCAAAATATTGAAAAAAACATGTAGGATTCTGTCTGAATTTTGTTCAGAAAGCAATTATATTCAAAAAGGATTGAATTATGTGTCAATTTAATTCATATTCAGAATCATATCGGTGATCTAGCAGAGATACATATGATTGACTGTTCTGGATCTATAAGTGTTATTTGAATATCAAAAGTCAACATTTTTGTCCAACGTGTAATGGTGTAGAACTGTGAAAAAATCAGTGAAATCTTATCACATGATAGTTTAGAAAGTTTTTTTACGCTTGTGTTTCATTCATCAATAAATATAATGCGTTCATATAGCTGCAAGTTGAGAAAAAACAACATGAAAAGTCTGGTTATTTTCCGACTGTCCCTCGTATTTACCATTTCATTCATTAAAGACTGTTAATTTCTAACCAATTTAGTTGAAAATTGTTTTTTTTTTTGTATTTCATTCTAAGAACATATTTATAATTGCCATGGCAACATATCTGAATTTCTATTTATAACTTTATTATATTTGAAGAATCTTTTTCTTATAACACACATTTAAAATAAGAAAGTAAGATTTTTTATACTCAGTTGGCAAATACTAGCATATCTAAAGGAATATTAAGAATTTTGACCTTGAAAAAAGACCCTGACCGTGGTGAATGACTCTACAAAACCCTTAAAAAAATTGCTCATATCCTCCTTATCAAAATTGAAACTTATCTTCAAGTTTTTTGTCCTTCTGAAAGACAATAAATGCAGTATTTATTATTTGATTTCAATGAAAATATTAGAAAATATGTACAAATTGCTGGAAAAACATTAAATGTGTCCATTGTTCATGAGAAATAGGATATCAACAACGCCTTATTGTTGCCTAGCAACCGTACCCATGGTAAATTAAATATAGATTTGTAGAAAGACAAGGTATTTTATATCACTGGCAAGGATTAAAGACATCTGAGTCTTTATCTGTAAACTTATCTAGTATTTTAGGGGTAAACATGTTGTAATGTTTGTTCTGTAAGAGCAATAAAATCAAGGATTTTGCGTAAAACATTCCCATAATTTTATATAACTGAAATTTCTGAAAAACCTGTAATATGCTACAGTGGATTATTTCTGATATACATGTATTTAAGCCTAGTAATGGTAGAAAGAATTGTAAGTGACAACTATGCTGTTTAGCCCTATGCTAATTAGAAAATTATCCTGTAAAATGCTGTATTTTTAGAACTGTCAATTTTGATTGAAATTGGTTGCTATGGTAACCAAAGTACAATAACTTCAACTTTTTTATTTTATGATTTAAGATTTCTTAAGATACCATACAACTTGAAAATATACAGTTTCTAAAGTAATAGACAAAGATATGCTTGAAGATTGAGATCAAAATAATTATGATGCCTCTTGATCAAAATTAGAATGCAATTTCCTTGTTGCTAAGGGCCCCTACCAACAATGTCATCGGTAAGACTTTCGGCTAGTTATTTTTTGTGTTTAATGACTTAAGTTACATTAAGTAAGACACATTAGATGGAAATCTGTGACTATGGATAAATCACCTTTTGCATGATTCTTAGGTGGACTGCTACTTAAACATTTTGCTATTTTCTGAAAAACGGTCACTATGGGAATATCATAAAATTCATGACATAGCTCATTATAACCTTGACAACATTCTACCTTAAGATTTGTTCTTTGTCTCTATTATTTTCATAGAGCATAATTTTACACAAACAATTAGCTTTTAAAAGACTTGTTGATAGATATGTCTAGAATTTGAGATTTTTTGGAGAAATTTTCGATTTGGTTTCCATGGCAACCATGAGTGTAGAATGCCTTTTATAACTGCGTTTCTTCAAATATAGTGATGAATGTGTTCAAATAATAGAATTTTAGTAAAATTTGAGTTTGGGCCATTTTTGATGGTTAGTGAACCTACCCCTTTATCAACACTGTATTATTGGTTTACAGACAGAAATTAAAAGCACAGAATTTTGAGTCGATATGATGGAAATTAAGAGAGATATTGACAAACAAAAGATGTATACTTTATTTTGCCTCTCAGTATATATAAAAAATAAAATGTTTTCACCACATCTAGATCTATCTGTTGCTCTGGTGAACAATCTTCTATATATAAATGCTATAAGGTCCTTTCACTAATGATTTAGTCTGTACCCAAAGAACACACTTCCGGAGGCAAAGATGGTGGGTTTATGGGAAATAAACATTGCATACATGAAACTTATTACTAAAATAGTCACAAATCGACATTATCAAAACGAGTCTCCCTTAATATGTGGAGAAAACAATTAGGACACACGTGTATTCAATATACAGCGTTAAAGAGCACGTGAATTCAATATTAAAACGCTTTGGGTTCGAGAGTATTGTTACCAAAACGCTTTGGGATTGAGAGTATGTTACTAACAATAACAAATACTAAACGTTTGAGCGGCGTTTTAAGACTCCAAGGACGACTTTCGGAGGCTGGTGTGTGCGGGGGGGTCTTGGATGAAATAACCTAATTTCTTCATTTTCCACAATGTTTTCCAAAGCCTTTTTCTCTAAGGGATTAAAACAATAGTTAATGTGTGGGAATGTTTTAAAAGATAAGTTATAAAACACACACCGGAAAGGATGCAAGTGATTCCACCTAAAACCATAAGGAGCCTTGATGACTGGTAGCGTAGAGCAAACAGAAATCCGCAAATTACCCCTACACCAAGACCCAGACATGCCATGATCATGAAAGCCTGGCAAGCATGTATCCAGCCTATGTCGAGCGTCACTCCGATCTCTTTCATATCTGTGAAGAGAGGACATGTAATCATTTGCTAATGATTCTTTCACAGGTAAGGGTGTATTTCCTTGGGAGTTTTCTCCATTCGTGAGTGACAACACTTGGACAAATCGTCCAAAATGTTGCGTTATGGATGGTTGTCTGAATTCTCTTCAACACAACCCAGTATCCTTTATGGGGCTTAGATTAAACGTTTTAATGATATTGAATGCCAAATGCATGTGGCTTGAAGCCAAAATGCGACGAGTATCATCATACTATAATTTGAGCAACGTTTGTCTGTTTGTCTGTTTGTTCCCCTACTCCTCCCAGGTCCTTGGGCCGATCTTCACCAAACTTGGAGGGAAGGTGGAGGGCGGCCCCGGATATTAGCTTGAGGGGATCATTTTTTGAAAGGTCAAGGTCATCGAGGTCAAAGGTCAAATTTATCGTTTTTACGGGTTACGGGACGGGATTGCTTACGGGTTACAGGACGGGATTAGGTGGAGTGCAGCCCCGGATAGGTCAAGGTCATCGAGGTCAAAGGTCAGCCCCGGATAGGTCAAGGTCATCGAGGTCAAAGGTCAAATTTCGAGACTGGTAAAATTGCTAGTCTATCAAATAATGACACCGGAATGGCATTGTTGACAAGAATGGTTTCTAGATATGCCTTGAAATGGCCGGAAAATGGGTAATTTTGCACCCGGTCGCAAAAATTTCGCTGATTATGTTTTTCATGTAGATTACAGCTGAATCTAACAATCTAAAGGGCCGAACTGGTATACGATGTTGGTCGGCTTTGTAAGCGTCATATAAACATATCTACTTCCGGTTCTTAGAAATTCCTAGAACAGCCCTTTTTATGCAAATTGGGAAGACTGAATATTCAAACGACATGAAAATAATTGTCAAGGGCACCAGGAACCATAATAAAAGAGTAGTTATGTTCTTCTAACGAAAGAATGGTAAAAATATTGACAAAATGCCCCTATAATTGACCTGCCAAATTCGAACATGCCAAGCTCTCTAGCCTATCGAGTTACTTGGTTTTGGTAATGATTTCTGTTTTTCCTATGTTCTAGGCTCTGTTGGACATGATAAATCTAACATTTATAAGTTTTGAATAGCGCGCGTGATTTTCGTGCACATTTGACCAAAACGTATTTTCACCAATAACTTGTGCAAAATAAAACATTCGGTGTTTAAATTTGATCATGTGAAATCTTTATCAAAAAGATTAACAACTACCAAAAGTTCAATTTTTATGTTTCAGCCGTTTTCTAGTAAGACGAGTATAAACAACAATAAATGCTTACAATCCTCGAATTGACTCCAAGTTCTACATTCAGTTCCACCTGTTGGCACCACACTGTCGCCGCTCCCACAAATTTCCCAAAGTCCTAAGAAAATTTTTCCACTGGCCCCTTGGTCCGACACTGATACATAGTACCAGTAATCGATGGCTGTTGACACTATGCATGCTACAAGGCCCACAAGACTGATCGTAGATCCGACTTTAGCAAGACTCGTATTTGGCGAATCCATTACGTTGTTCTTGGCTGGTTTCGCGTGGAACTGCATACATTCACAATTAAATGATTATGCAATAATTTAATGCAGGCCCGTAGGAACAGGGGGCTAGGGGGGGGGGGGCTAAGTCCTCCCCCAAAATGGCCAAAAATGCCGAAATTTGGGGAAAATTCAAATTAGCCCCCCCCCCCAATATTCTGGACAAGGGCTTTAGCCCCCCATATGAAATTGCTTCCTACGGGCCTGTAATGATTAGGTAAAATAATTCAAAGTAGACCTCTGCACTGGCCCCTTGCTCCGACGGACACTGATATCAAATACCATTAATCGATGGCTGTTGACAGACACTATGCATGAAACCAGGCCAACTGAACTTAACGTAGATCCGACTTTAGCCAGACTGGCATTTGGCGCGTCCATTACGTTGTTTTGGGTTAGCTTCGTGTGGACCTGCGGAAAATTATATTGAAATGATTAGGCTATATGAGGGTTAGGCAAACTCATCCAAAGTAAACCTTAACACTGGCCCCTTGCTCCGACGGACACTGATATCAAATACCAGTAATCGATGGCTGTTGACACTAAGCATGAAATCAGACCAACTGAACTTATCATAGATCCGACTTTAGCAAGAATTGTATTTAGCGTGTCCATTTTGTTGTTCTTAGTTGGCTTCGTGTGGAACTGCAAAAATTCACAATGAAATGATTATGCTACGAGGGTTGATTGGTAAGTAGTGAGCCTCTCATAGAAGGGGTCAAGCAAGGATGTCTATTTTCAGCCCCTGTATGCTCTGGCTATATAAATGTGTGCAGCCGAAAACTGGTGTCATTTGGTCAGTTCATGTTGAAGAGGTAGCACTCTAACGTAAGCCGGGCAAGTGGCATTTGCAAAATTGACAACGTTGCTGAAAGAGCAGCGATTCAATATATGTATAAAAGGGTCTAACTTAGAAGACCATCCATGCAGATATAGTTTCAACACTAGGCGATGATGTCCCTTCGTATGCAAAAGTAAAGAGATGGGTAGGGGAGTTCAAGCGTGGTAGGCAGAGTCTTGAGGACGACGTCCGCACTGGAAGGCCTGTCACCGTTGCAAAACCAGAAATGGTCGATAAAGTCCATGAATACACGGCCAAACAATTAATGGACAGTATTATGCATCACTTTTAAGGCAACTGAGATAAACCATCAAGCTCAAACGCAGTGGAAAACTCAGCAAAGGTGTACTGTTCCACCAGGACAATGCCCCTGTTCACAAATCTGCCATTGTCATGGCTGCCATCAATGACTGTGGGTTTGAAGTAGTAAAACACCGCCTTATTCATTTGATTTTGCTCCATCAGACGTTCACCTGTTTCCACAGTTGAAAAGAGCTATTGCTGGTACCCACTTTCAGTCAAATGATGATGTCATACATGCAGTGGGGGCCTTTCGGAACGATCAGGAGAAGGAGTTCTACAAAAGTGGCATTGAGGCCTTAAAACATCGCTGGCAAAAGTGTATAGACAAAGAAGGGGATAATGTTGAAAAATAATCCCCTTTTGACAGTTACAATTCAAACCTTTCTATGTGAGGCTCACTACTTATCAGTCAACTCTCGTATATAAGGATTAGGCAAAAGTATTCAAAGTAGACCTCTGTACTGGCCCCTTGCTCCGACGGACAAGTAATCGATGGCTGTTGATACTATGCATGCCAAATAAACTTATTGTACGATCCGACTTTAGCCAGGTTGGTATTTGGCGTGTTCATTTTGTTGTTCTCGGTTGGCTTCGCGTGGACCTGCAAAAATTCATATTAAAATGATTAGAGTTAAGTAGGTTTGGTTAGGATTTAAAAAATGTCTCAACCTTTCCACAAAACAAGGCTTGGTTTTAACTTTTATGAAATAAAAAGTTAAAAAAAATATCGATTAATCAGCATTTTCTTCTTTTGTTACAATATTTTCTGCGCTACATTGTACACAGAATTCATTTCTTTATAACGATACATTCTGTCACCTGCATCGCTTTTCAACATGTACCACTTTGTTGAACAAAACTACCACCCCACAAAACAACCATCCCACAAATCTCCCAAGTCCAAAGTAGACCTTCGCACTGGCCCCTTGCTCCGTCGGACACTGATATCTAGTACCAGTAATCAATGGACGTAGGCACTATACAGGCTACAAGGCCAACTAAACTGGTGGTAGATCCAACTTTATCACGGTTGGGATTGTACATGCTGGGATGGATAAATCTACGGACAAATTTGCCTCGCTTCAGGTAAGACATTTTGCAATAACTTATTTCTGCGTCATTTAAAAAACGGTTTGTTGCATGTACCCCGCCTTACTGAGCTCTTTCCTCCGATGTATGCTTTACACGAAACCTTTTTGTACTTTTTGCGAAAAGTGATCCCAACCGACCAGAAAAACGACAAAAAATCTGATCGTTTTTCAGGTCAGTTGGGATCAACTTTTGGGAAAAATATGGGGATAAGTAATACGTAGGAAAGCGCTCAGTAAGGCGGGGTACATGCAACAAACCGCTTGAAAATTGACACAGAAATAAGAAAATTATTGCACAATTTCCTACCTGAAGCGTAGCTTATTTTGCCGTAGTCGTTATCATTTCGTTTTCTGGTCAGTTGGGATCAATTTTTTGGAAAAATTAAAAGGATACCACAAATAATCCATGTATCCGAGGAAAGGGATTTTCAAGGCGGGGTACATGCAACAGATCTTTTGAAAATCGACAAAGAAATAAAGGAGTTATTGCAAAATATTTGACAAGATTCGAGATTATTTTTGTCCGTATTCGTTATCCATCCCAGCATGCACAATCCCCACCGTGTTTATTCAGACTCGTATTTGGTGTGTTCATTTTGTTGTTCTTGTTTGAATTCGCTTGGAGCTGCAATAATTCACAATGGAATGATTATGCGATATGAGGATTGGACAAAATTATTAAAAGTAGACCTTTAAAATGGCCCCTTGCTCCGACGGACACTGATATTAAATACCAGTAATCGATGGCTGTTGGCACAATGCAAGCTACCAAACCTACCAAACTTATCGTCGATCGACTTTAGCGAGGCTGGTGTTTTTCGCGTCCATTTTGTTGTTCGGCGTAGTTTCGTGTTTGTTCCTGAACAAAATTAAAATGAAATGATTAGGCTAAATCCCTGCTTTTCAACAAAAACCTCATAGCCGAATCTTAAAATCAGCTGCATTTACGAGGATTTTTGTTGGAAAGCGACGATGTGGGGATAAGGCAAAGTTATTCCAACCGTTTAGCCAAAAGGACATGGCTTTGACATACCGGTATGTAGAAAGAAGGATTTGGAAATACAAGATAAAAAGGGAAAAAAACTAATTAATCCGTATTTTCACTCTTTTCTGCCATATTTTCTGTGCTGTAAGAATTATGACCTCTGTGAAATATTGCGATTATATATTGCCATGCCATATCTACACATAGGCCTAGATTTATACACAGTTTGTAAATATTTCACTCTATCGTTATAGTTTAGTGAAGATCGAAATGCCATGATTTTGGAAGCAAAGTGTTGAACATCTTCGCAAACCAAGGGTTCTACTCCACTTTGTTCCGAACGTTCGTCCGGAACAAAGTCGAGGTAGAACCCTTGGCCTGTGCCTAAAATCCTTTAATCTTCACGCTCGAATGTTCCGAAAGTTGGCCAATCAGGATCCAAATTTATCTCTTTGCGACCAATCAAATCGCCGTATTTGTTCCGAATGTTGTCCAAATGTTGGAGTCATGCGCAGACGACGTTGCCTACTGTCACGTGACTTTCTGTTTACTTTTAGAGCCATGGAAGCCGCCATGTTGGATTTGAAGTGAAGCGAAAACTGATTTCTGACTTAGATTTTAGCGATTTTGTGTATTTTTGTGCTTGGTTTTTTTTGCATTCGTACCATTCATTTACACATACCGTACAAATCCTTTAAAGATAATTAATGCAGATGGTTTAGAACTCAACCTGAAAGATTTGCGAAGATGAGTGTTGAATGACTACTGTAAATTGTGGCTTTTCGAACAATCTTTAATAAAATTCAGTCAACCCGGAAGATGGAAATGTCAATAGTAAGATGTATCAGATACATGTATGATAAAGTTTAGTCTTAATCTAAATCGACCACCATACCGATTAAAGTGACATTTCACATTTATTTCATTTTTTAAAAGTATGTCTTGATGCAAAGATTGTTTATTCTAATGCATAGAACCGCTATCAGTTTTTAGATTGGGCTATTTATAGCCCAATCTATTAAAACCAGTTTTTCACTCCAGACATCACTCCAGACACTACGTTCTAAACCTAACCCGCTGAGCTATGTGTTCAAGCCAAACTATGTTATTTCAAACACCACAGAAACATCCTTTATCAGTCAATATCTTCAAAGTTTTTCATCTCTTTCACTTTTGCGACAAATAAGGAGAGGGTTAATAATAACATTTGATGAAATTTTCCCTTAAATTAAATACCTATTAGTATTTTCAGCGTTTTTACAATCTTATCCGTTGAGTAAAGAGCTTGAAAGCAAAATAGTGTAACTCTCAGATAAATTCCATATAGTTACAATATTACTGCTCTGACTTTCAATGGTCGTTTCCTAGTGAATGCATTGCCAGGTGTTTAACTGGGTCACTGCTTGACACTGCCGCTATGTGTATTTATACCCTTAGCCCGTTCACTAGATACAATGTGTGCGCTTTACCCATTCCTATATTCTGACACCTTTAGGTTCCCATGAAATATTATGTGTTTGGAAAACATGGTAGAAAATGAAGAAATGGTTGTGAAAAGCTAGTTCTTCATTTCCCACAATATTTTCTTCTCAGAAAGACCAAACAAAGTAACGATTTATTTGCTTGAAATTGGGTTAAGGATTTATTCTGCATTGATCGCTTTATCTTTATTGGTTTTTTTTAACTCAGTGTGTTAAAGGCTCTTCCAAACGACAATATCTTAGAGTGGTTCAAATTAGAAAGAGTTGCAGACGACGAAACGGGTGGGGTGACGATAAAGATGAAATCATGTTATGTACAATGAAGCACAGAAAACATTGGGACAAAGGAGAAATTTCCGGTTATCTTTGTATGTTTCATATTATTTGCTTCACAACAATGTCTTGTTTGGAAAAGGACGAATGGTTCGAGGCTATAGAGTATAAACACTGTGATTTTAAATTATGTTAATCAAAGTAAATTCATCGTCTTAAATTTGCCGTTTTGTAGAATTTTAACATTTTTACCACATATACTGTTCTTAGACTGATCATTTGATCCAATGAACAAGTGCATTCTATTTAATCGAAATATGTTTGCAGACCGAGTTGCAGATCAGAGATCAGTTAGGCTAAGCCTCTATAATGGGTCCGTACTTGGTATTATTCTGATTAGCTAAGAATAAGAATAATTCAACATGTTGATTTAATGTAAAATCCGGTAAAGTGTAACATTTCCTTTTCCCAAACAGCCTCACCTTTTGGATTCACCTGGAGGGTGTACATTCAACTTGTTTTTATCACCTATGCACGTTTGCCTACACATTGATTAACCATTTTCCAAACGATGACGCCTTTTTACTCGCTTCATAGAAAATGCTTAAAAAACCATCGAATAGAGAATGGGGCAATTTTGCAAATCAGCATATTGTCCTTTTGTCACAATATCAATTTCTCAGTGATGCTCAATCTACAGTGCTGACAGCACTTTGATTTGAAGTTGTTATCTATAAGCGAAAAATACGCCTTCAAAGTTGAGACAGAAATGACAAATTCTATATAAATCTGAACTGTTGTCCACAACAATTTGTTTAATCTTAGCACAAAAATATATATTTCTCGTAAACGGTTCAATATTTTGGCTTATAATTTTCAGAATTTTCATAAGAAAACATACTCTTTTAGATAGAATAAAATTAAAATTTATGTAAAAGTAATCGTGAAATGTCACTTTAAGCTATTAACGCTTTCCCAAACATGACGTCCCTTGTACTGTAAATAGAAAGCATTATGGAAAATGATTAAATTGCAGGTGACGTTCAACTTGAATTGTCATCTGCAAAAAATATATGCTAGTTATACTTTCCCTCTATGGTCCCCCAAAACGGCTATTTAACCCTTTCACAAACAAGATGTGGGGTTGGCGTTCTCTATAGAAATACCTTAGTAAAACATTTAGAAAACAAAAAAATAAACGAAATGAAACAAAATAGAAAAAATAAAAATAAAAAGTAAAAATAAATACAAATAAGAACATAAGCAAACCAAAAGATAACAAGCCTGGTATTCCTTTGAGAACGGGTAATATGGGTTACAATGTATGCTACCAAAGCTACAGTGTGTGTGTTTTTTCCCCAAATGAAATACTAGCCCCCTTTTTCTATGGGCCCGTTATGAGAATGCATTGTACTTCGCAAAGGTCGAGAATCTAAAATCAGTTATCGATCTTTCAATTATTATTTCTTTGTATTTCTCGGTACATGTAAGCTTTTACGGATTGAAACTAAATGCTTCTTAGTCATACATGAATATCAAAAACAAGATCCATAGTTTTGGTAGCCAAAAGTAGTCTTTAAGACTTTCGAGTGAAAATGATGTGGTTTTTTTTTAAACAAACTTCAGAAAAATACATTTATTAAACAAACATTGAAAATCTAAAATACAATTTTCCAAGATAAGAATGTATTTGCCTCGTAGACTAAGTTGACACCGAAAGTCCCAGTCTATGAAGACACTGTAAACCAACTTTTTGTACAATAAACACGGTGTATCATCACGTGACTTAGAATTTTCGATAATCTTCAATAACTTTATCAATACTCGACCAATTTGAATTCGATTTGAAGCAGAGAATGCGGGAAAATGTCAGGAATAACCTGAAGGTGGTGTATTTTTGAAAAATCAACTTATAAAAAAGTTATTGAAGATAAACCAAAATGTTAGTTTATCTTCAATAACTTTTATATCAGTTGATTTTTCAAAAATCCAATACGCCAATTTAATGCGTGACGTCTGTCCAAATTCTCTGCTTCAAACCGAATTCAAATCCGTCCAGTATTTACAAAATTATTGAAGATTTTCTGAAAATATTGCATCACGTGATAATCCACCGTGATAAAGATGACAAACCTTGAAAATCGTAAGTAAGCCTACGATGTTCCTTGAAACAGAAATTTAACTGTGTAATTGAAGTAAGTTAAGTTTTAACTAGCTAAATAACTGAATTTATTATCAAATATTGCTCAAATTTGATATATACTTGAGATACCCGCATGTAATGCGTCATGGCAGAATAACCCTTTTAACAAGATTGGTCGTTTTAACGTCTCTGACAGATTTTTAAATTGTATGACAAAAAGAAAAAGCGTATAATCGGCATTAACCCCCCCCCCCCCCTGTAATAATAATAAGCTATTGTTCATTGATTTATGAATAATTGTCTTTGGCACCGGATTTCAATTTGGACAGACCTCATATTTTGCAAGGGCGGATCTAGAGGTGTTCAAAGGTTCGGTACCCCTAGAATTAGCAGAAAATTGAATTTTGACTGTATAACGTTAGTATAACGTTACATATTTGACACATGTAAGTCGTCATTTGGGCTTGGACCCCCCTGGTAAAAATCCTGGATCCGTCCTTGTTAATTAAACAGTTTGGACTGAACTTTTGAGGGTGGTTGCGCCAATGTTTGTTTAAATTACTCTTGAAGGCATTTATACTTTTGGAATTGACCACTTCATCCGTTTATGAGTTCCATGTGTCAACTACTCTGCATGTGAAACTTTGTTTTGTTATCTCCGTTCGTGAATACTGCTTGTAAAGTTTTTTTTTTGAGTTTCCTCTAGTTCTTGTTGACAGACAATGTGGAAATTTTCTGATGACGTTTTATCATAACTATTTTGGATTTTGTAGACTTGTATCATGTCTGTTCTAAGTCGCCTATACTCAAGGGTAGGTAGCCCCAGATGTCTTTCACTGAATGTTAGGTGTTGAATGTTTTTCAGTAGCCTTATTGCTCTTCTTTGGACATTTTTGATGGATTTTGGTGCTTTTTAGATGTGGAGACCAAACCGCTGATGCATATTACAAGTGGGTCTTACAATAGCTTTATAGAGGTTTAGGATTTTTTTGTCTATGTATGTGAATGTTCTGTGGATGATTCCAAGATTTCTGCTAGCAAGTTTGATTTTGGCATTTATGTGACTTTCAAATTTGAGCTCCGAGTCGATGATCACACTTACATCTTTTTCTTCTTAGTCTGACACTTTTAGATATATTATTTATTTGCATTGTTTTTCATCTCGTAGCTACCAACTCCCTTTTTATACCGATGTGTAGGTGCTTACATTTATTTGAATTGAACTGTAGGTCCCAATCGTCTGACCATTTACAAAAGTTACTGATAGTTGTTTGAAGTTTCTGGTGGTCGTCTTCTGTTTTTATTGAGTTGAAAGTTTTCATGTCGTCTGCAAACAGTTTTACTATGGTTTCCGCCATGTCTGGTAGGTCATTTACGTATGTATATTAGAAAATACTGTCGAACACAAGTCGCTTCCTTGAGAAACACCACTCAATACATCTACCACGGTGGGCAACCCACGTGACTTTTGGGAAGCGTTCACACCGAAAAATCGTTTGTTTAATTTCTCCGCTTATACGCTACGGATTTTGACGAGATAAAGTGCCTCGTACGCGCATTTTAGAGGGCCATTCTCGTTTGTAACTTACTCTGCTCCAATTATCGTGGTTTCTTCAATCATTCAAGCGAAAGTTTTTTTCGGTGCATGTGAACGCTTCCCACTTTCGTTTTGCACTTAAAATACTTTGGTTCGAATGTTTGAAGAAACCACTGGATTTGGAGCGGAGTGAGTTAGAGCCGGGAATAGCCTTCTAAAAGGCGCGTTCCGTGCACGTTATCTCATCAAAATCAATAGAGTATAAACTTAGAAATTAAACAAAACATACATTGAAGCGGGCGATTTTTCCGTGAGGACGCTCTCCAAAAGTCACGTGTCTACTGGTAGTGACTTTTTACCGTTGATCACTACTCTTTGACTTCTGTTACTGAGACCGTTTTTTACCCAGTCTAAGACTTTTCCTTGTATACTAATTTGGTACAATTTGTGGATGAGCTTCTCATTGTTGATGGTATCAAACGCTTTCTTGAAGTCAAAAAAGATAATGTCAACTTTCGCTCCTCTGTCTAAAGCAGCTGTCCAATATTCAATTGATTCTAGTAGTTGAAGAGTGCAGGGTTTTCCCCTTCATGAACTCATATTGGTGTTTCGAGAACAAGTTGTTGGTGTCCATATGTTCAATAATTTTCTCTTTTATTGTTTTCTCCATAATATTGAAACAGATAGAGCAGATGCTCATAGGTCTGTAGCTTTCTGCAATTTATGTCTCCTCCTTTGAAGATTGGTGTAAGAAAGATAGTAGAAAACACAGTAATTAGTGGCGACCACCTTTAAAAACCCAGGCGGCCACCCAAAATGCATATCTAATTGACTGTATTGGATCCGCTGTTTTTTTAAATATGGGTGCGGACGCAAAAAGTAAGTCAAATCTGCAAAAATAAAGGAGATATTGCTTCATTTTTCCCTAGGAGATGCACTCAAGGTCCACCCAACAGTAGGGGTACAAGCTGTAGGCCTAATAAAGGGTAAATTGAAGAAAAAAACTCAACCCGTTGTTTGGATTTGAATAATAAAAATTCCAATGCGTACACATCTCGTAAGAAACATCACAAAAATACAAAACAAAATGAACATGTAATGTTTTTCTAAAGCCATTTGATATGGAAACGAACTACGTATATGACGCAATTGGCCATTTTGTCTAATTATAAAAAAGAATCTAAATACTTATTTAGGTTTAGAACATAATAAAATGATTTTTACAATATGACTATAAATGCTTATATTGCCAAACACATATCTTTTGTATGGCATTGGACGAAAATACTCCATTTAAAGTTTCTAAACAATTTAAATGCTTTTAAAAATACATTTTAAAATAACGAATCAAAGTATTTTTAAAACAATGAAGTGAAATGATGTAAGTGCCAACAATCTTTACCGTTTCTATGGCTACTGATGTAAACAAAAAAAGTATGGATATAAACTATAGAAAAAAAACATAGCGATTTGTCGGTGTGACGATTGAAAAATAGTTTTTATAAACGATCATTTAATAATTTAAAATGAATTGAAACGTATATGTCTACAATTTTGGTAGTTCCTATCCTATGGCACCGAATGTATTTGCTTCTGTGGATATGATATAAAGAAGAGGTATCTTTTTCTCAGAATGATGATTCCGCCAATTTTAACCATGACGACCGCTACAATTATTATAGGCCTAATCATAACAAAATATTTTTTTGGCAAAATGAATATAAGAGCATTTTTTTGTCTACAATTTTGATAATTCAACAGAATGTAAACATTTCTATGGAAATGAACTATAGAAGATGAATCGTTTTTTTAGAGTGACGATTCCGCCAATTTTTGACAAGAATGATCGCTACAATTATTATAGCCATAACAGAATTAAATGAGTTTTTAACCAAATGAAATGAAAAGTAAATGAATAAAACAATTGTGATAATTTAACCGAATTTAAAAAAAATGTCTATGGAAATAATTTATAAAAGACGTAGATCTATCTGTTTCTCAGAGTGACGATTCCGACATTTTTCGCCAAGATGACCGGTACAATTTTTATAACCATACAAAATCATTTGTTTACAAAATGAAGTTATGTTTCTATGGAAATGAACAATAGAAGGCGAATCTGTTTCTCGTGATGACAATTCCGCCAATTTTCGCCAAAATGGTCGCTACAGGTATTACAAGTATTACAACCATAACAAAAATAATATTTTTACTATATGAAATGAAAAGTAAATGTCTACAATTTTGGTAATTCAACCGAATGTAAATGCTTCTATGGAAATGAAATGTAGAAGATGAATCTGTTCCTCAGAATGACGATTCCGCCAAATTTCGCCAAGATGGTCGCTACAGGTATTACAACCATAACAAAAATAATATTTCTACGGTATGAAATGAAAAGTTAATGTCTACAATTTTAATGATGGCAATGAATTTTATGCTAAAAAAGGACTGGGTTTACCGTTATGTTTTGATTAACCGTATGTGTTGTTAGTTACGAGATTTTATGGCAACAAAAACGAAATATTATTTGTTTGTCCAAAATTATGTCACAGTTATACGGATAAAATCGTTCCATAATTATTTAACTGATTTTGAGCATATTCATGGGAATGAACTATAGAAGATGAATCTGTTTCTCAAGATGACAATTCCGCCAATTTTCGCCAGGACGACCGTTACAATTGCAAGATAGAACCCAGCGTGCAGGTTACCGCCCGTGTCTCCGTCTTCAAGTGCGTCTTCGTATTTCGTACCAAACAAAACGGAGGCGACGATGGCGCAGGTACCTGAAAATAAATTGTACAATTAACAATGAAGACGTTAGGCACCGGTCCATAAAATGACAGGCCCGTAGGAACAGCCGGGGGCCTAGGGGGGGGGGCTAAGCCCTCCCCCCAATGTTGGCCAAAAATGCCGAATTTTCTTAGTTTTACACTGAAAACTTTGGGAAAATCAAAATTAGCCCCCACCCCCAATATTCAGGACAGGGGCTTTAGCCCCCCTATGAAATTGACCAAACGCCAATCGACAGATCGCTCCGCCCAACATAAAATTTAAGACAAACAATGGGGATGTGATCGTTAATAGGGAACGATTTTATCAAGTTAATCTTGATGTAAATTCGGACAGACAAAATAGTATTTCGTAGGTGTTGTTATAAAATCTCGTAACTACGGCTTATTTTAAGCCGTAGTTACGAGATTTTATAACAACACCGACGGTTTATCAAAACATAAGGTAAACCTAGTCTATTGTTAGCACAAAATTCTTTGCAATTGGCATGTCGATTGTTTTGATTGTCAGTCGATAAACGTGCAACGAATAACAATTTGGGCATGACATTTTTCTGATCGTCCATTGGCTAATAGATGTTTTTGATTGACAGTCGGCGTTTGGTCAATTGCCTGAATGATACAGCACATCGTCGCTTTTCAACAAAAAGCTGCAGTTACACGTTGTTTAAACCATTACCAAACGACAAAATTTTGGACTTGTCCAAATTCAAAGATGCTGAAGACGACAATATGAATTGAATGAAATTTTGCATTCTTTGATCTTTCTGGGTAGGAAAAAATGTTGGACATGAAGAAATTGCTTGTTACAAGCAATTTCTTCATTTTCCACAATGTTTTTCAAGGCCATTATCTTGTAGGGAGTCAAAAACAGTCTTTGTGTGGTAATAGGTTAATGAACTAGAAGACCTGAAGGTCTTGAGTCGCTCCACAGGCCTGAATTTCATGTAATATTTAATCCAAGTTTTTATTAGATTGTTCAATGCTTGTGTTTCATAGAGCTAAAAGAAAGTGACAAAACTAGATTGTTCAAAATGTGTGGTTCTTGAAGCAAAGAAAATAAAATTACATGTTTGCCATTTGAGAAAGGGTAAAAGGAAATGGGAGAACATTCTAGCTTAGGATGTCACAAGCAATTAAAATTTTCCTTCTTTCCAACAGATCTAAATTAACAGAACATTGATTACTCCAAAATATTTCATATTTCTAAAAATAGATTTTGAGCTAAAAATAGATTCTGGGAAAAACCCTTTTCCAAAAAAAAAAAAAAAATGCAAATGGCTGTCAAACCTGAATTTTTTGTAATATCAAGTACAAGTTTTCACTAGATTTTTCAATATGTGTTGCTCTTAAAGCAATTACAAAGTAACTAGAAAGCTGAAAATACATTCATATAAGATCTATTAGTTACCAAGCTTTGCAACAGTCTTTATTAGAGTGAGTTTGGCTGCAAGAGTGAAAAAAAGTCACAATTAGCAATTTTGTCAAATTGAAAGGCATATAACTGATGATTTTTATATTCCTATCTAGCTAAGAATCACACTAAAGCAAGATCCTAACTTCACCTACATCTTGTTTAAGTTTTGACCTGATTATTCAATATTTGTGGGTGTAAAGAGGGTAAAATCAAAGTCGAAAACAACAATTTTGTCAAATTCAAGGGCAGATAAATCATGATTTAAGATTCATATGAAGCTGAAAATTACACCAGCACAAGATCTTATGACCAGTAAGATAATGTGAAAGTTTTATGTTGATTGGTGGATATTTATGGTTGTTTGAGTAAAAATAAGGTAAAAAATGGTAGTTTTGCCAATTTCAAGGGCACATAACTCAAGACGTAATATTCAGATCAAGCTGAAAATTGCACTCAGGCAAGATCTTATCAGCACCAACGTTCTGACCAAGTTTTGTTTTGATTGATCAATATTTGTAGTGGCTAGAGTGAAAACAAGTGAAAACAGCCGTTCTTTAATTCAAGGGCAGATAACTCCAGACTTTATGGTTCAATCAGAATTAATTGAAGGAATCTGATAGAGGACCACCTAAGGATCATTCCTGTTAAGTTTGATTGAAATCCATCAAGTAGTTTTTGAGGAGAAGATTTTTAAAGAAAAAGTTGACGACCGGACGCACGGACGCACGGACGGACGGACGTACGCACGACGGACACAACGCCATGACAATAGCCCGCTGGCCTGAAGGCCAGTGGAGCTAAAAACGAGGACATACGAGACAAACACGAAAATAAAACACAGAACAAAATAATGAAAGGATCGGGTAAATAAATGACTTTTTATATTTTGTTTCTTGAAGCCTAGGAATGCTGTCATAGCACAATAATTTATTTGCATACAAAGTTTCGAACAAACAAGAAAATCTTGTTTGATCGTCAATAACATTTTATCGGGTAGGTATTTATAGTTTATACCTAGGTCATTTATACATACCTGAAAGGATGCACGTGATTCCACCTAAAACCATGAGAAGCCTGGATGAATGATAGCGTATAGCAAATATGAATCCACACATAGTCCCCAGACCAAGGCCCAAGCACGCCATGATCATAAAAGCCTGGCAAGCATGTAACCAGGCTATGTCGAGGTCTGCTCCAGCCTGCTCTGCAGCTGTAAAAGATATGAGCCGCGATCTGGAAAAAGGTCCCTTATAACATTTTAGGCAGCCATGTTTCATGACCATCCTGTGCCTAAATGCTGCCTGGCTGGGATCCATGCTGATCTGTTGCTGTTGCAACTGGTCATAAAGAAGCTATTGGAGAACAACATGATTCTTGATCAGACTGCGTGTATTCGCAGGCTGATCTGGAACCATGTTGGGCTCATAAGCCTTAAGGGATCTTTTCCCAGATCCTGGCTCATATATACTCGTTACCAGATGATAAAAATCTAGACTGAACTAAATTCAAAGACAATGCAGGTGACAATTTCAAGTCAATGAAATTTTGATATTTTTTGTCTTTGTTGGTAATAAACATTGTAGGAAATCAAGAAATTGTTTGTCACAAGCAGTTTCTACATGTTCTCCAACGCCTTATGTTGCTGGGCGTCAAAAAGGCGTCTCTGTGTTACAATGGATTGAAGAATAACTTTCTATTCATCAATCTAAAGAACAACTAGTGTTCTCTAGAAATATCCCTTTAATGTATCCAAACCTCATTAGTACCAAGACCACGATGCGGAATTTGATAAGTGCCAGTAATTCCTAAACTGTGTTACATTTCCATTCCGAATACAAATATAAGCACTTTGTACGGTTTAGAAATTTTAATTAATGCATACTTATGGAAATATTTGACAAAAAAGTTCAAAATTACCTCCCTTGAATATGAATATAGAGTAAAAAATATTTGTAAATTATTTCCTTCTTGAAGCATAATCTTGAAATCCGACACAGTGAATCAACTTATGTGAATTTACAAGTGTGCGTAATTTGATAATAATAATAATAATAATAATAATAATAATAATAATAATAATAATAATAATAATAATAATAATAATAATAATAATAATAATAATAATAATAATAATAATAATGCCTTCAAACAACATTCATACAAAAGTCAGTATTGACAATCACACAAAATTATCAATAATAATATCAGTTATGATGCATTTCGTATGGCTAGAAAGTGGGATTTTATGGGCCTGTAAACCTTAAAAGAAATAGCCTATTTTTGAGCAAAGTGAATTGCCACCGCCCCCAACATCTTTCATGGCAATCTAAATACGTAGAACGACCAAAATGTTAACTGCAGCTCCATCAGCGATATTTTACAGAATAATAAGCCTTTGGTGTAAAAATCAATATGTGACCCGTCGCGCTAAAAGGGACCTTATCGAAAGTGTGAGAAATATCGACCCTAGTTAGTCTGCGCAGTCCGCGCAGCCAGAATAGGGCCGACACTTTTCACTTTTATGTAATTTTCTAAATTCGGAATGTTTTCCCTATCTTACTATAAGTCATTTTTGCATACAGTAACTGGTTGACCTGTGCTTAATTTGACAAGTTTGTCAAAATTTGGAATTTTGGTGTTCAGATAAGGTCCCTTTTAGTTTGACAGGTCACATATAGACTCCTTTTGTCGTTTCAAAGAGGATAAATAAATATAAACGAAAGAAAAAAGAAGATAATGAAAAGGCCTACCATCTTCAAGTGTCCTCCAAGTTGTACATGCAGTCCCACTTTGAATTCCAACCTTACCGCCCCCACAAAGCTCCCAAAGTCCAAAGTAGACTTTTACACTAGCCCCTTGCTCCGACACAGATATTAAATACCAGTAATCGATGGCTGTTGATACTATACACGCTACAAGGCCCACCAAACTTATCGTTGATCCGACTTTAGCTAGACTCGTATTTGGCGTGTCCATTTTGTGATTATGGGTTGGCTTCATGTGGACCTGCAAAAATCACGTTAAAATTATACTAAAGGCTTTATGAGGCTTGGACAAAATTATTCAAAGTAGACCTTTACAATGGCCCCTTGTTCCGACGGACAGTGCCGTCAAATACCAATAATCGATGGCTGTTGACACAATGCAAGCTACAAGACCCACCAAACTTATCGCAGATCCGACTTTAGCTAGACTCGTATTTGGGGTGTCCATTTTGTTCTTCTTGTTTGGCTTCGCGTGGACTTGCAAAAATTCACAATGAACTGATTATGCTATATAAAGCTTAGGCAAAATCATTCAAAGTAGACCTTTGCACTGGCCCCTTACTCCGACGGACTCTGATATTAATCAATCGATGACTGTTGACACTTTGCAGGCTACAAGGTCCACCAAACCTATCGTAGATCCTACTGTAGCCAGACTTGTATTTGGCGAGTCCTTTTTGTTGTTCTGGACTGGCTTCGTGTGGACCTGCAAAAATTCACAATGAAATGATTAGGCGATATGAGGACCGGACAAAAGTACTCACAGTAGACCTTTAAAATGGCACCTTCGTCCGACGGACACTGACATCAAATACCAGTAATCGATGGCTGTTGACACTATACAGGCTACCAGGCCAACCAAACTTATGGTAGATCCCACTTTAGCTAGACTGGTATTTGGGGCGTTCATTTTGTTGTTCTGAATTGGCTTCGTGTGGACCTGCAAAAATTCACAATGAAATGATTAGTTGATATGAGGACTGGACAAAATTATTCAACGTAGACCTATAAATGGCCCCTTGCTCCGACGGACACTGATCAATATTAAATACCAGTAGTCGATGGATGTTGACACTATGCAAACTACAAGGCCAATCAAACTTATCGTAGCTCTCTCCGACTTTAATAGCCAGACTCGTATTTGGCGAGTCCATTTTGTCGTTCTTGTCTTGATTCGTGTGGACCTGCAAAAAATCAATTTGAAATGATTAGATCTTAATAATATTTATTATTAGCCTATGCTAGTTAGGATGTAAACAAAATTGTTTCACCCCCCCCCCCCCCCCCCCCTCAGCTATGGCTTTGACATAATGATGCAGAAGAGACGGATTAGGACACGGGGTAAAATAACGTCCCTTCGGCGCCGAAACGGTGAGTTTCAACGGTAGGTAAAACCAAAATTTAGGAAGTTGGACAGTGAATAATACAATTGAGCGGGGATCTGGAAAAACGTCCCTTATAGCATTTGAGACAGCTATGTTTCAGATTCAGGCTGTGCCTAGGTGCAGTCTGACATGGATCCATGTTACTCGCAGATTGTTGCTACAGACCATGAGGAAGCTATTGGAGAACAGCATGGTTCCTGGTCAGAATGCGTGTATACGCAGGCTGATCTGGAACCATGTTGTTCTCAAATGCTATAAGGGATATTTTTCCAGATCCTGGCTGAATTGTAACTGCAAGGGCGGATCCAGGATTTTTTTCCGGGGGGGGGGGGAATCCAGGCCCAAATTGTGGTTTAAAATGTTGTAAATGTGTAACGTTACACTAAATTTATATAGTCAAAATTTAATTTTCGGCAATGCCAGGGGGTGGGAGGGGATTCCGGTCACCCCCACCCACACGACCCCCTCTAGATCTGCCGATGAACTGAATAAGCATTGTTAATATATTAACATTGTTAAATATTTCATTTTAATATATCCAAGAGAAGTATAGCAGACGAGAATTAACATTGCAGAGCATTCCATTCGATTAACATTGGCTGCTCTGCCAGGTCATTTCTCGTGAGGTATAAAGGCCGAACTATCATGACATTGGAAGCAAGTGTGGAATGACCACTGTAAAATGGACATTTCGAGCCCAATTTAATAAAATCGATTCAATCCGACAGTTGAAAATGTCATTTTGACGAGGTATCAGATAAAGTTAGGCTTACATGTATGATAAAATGCAATCTTAATCGTTTAATTCGATCCCCATAGAGGTAGGTCATCTAACCCTTTCCCAAATGAAACAGCTGCTTTCGACGTCCTTGGTACAAATAGTTTGAGAAAACATTTTGATAATATAATAAATTGCTGATGACCAACATTTTTTTCTTTTCTTTTTGCCTCACTATTTTCTGTGTTATTTTGTGTACAAATCCTACATCATCATCTGTTTTGTCGTCGGCAGCAGTTTTCAATTTAGAATTATTAAAAATTCTAGTATGGAAAAGGAGCTAAGAAAAGGGTAATAATTTTATGGGTTGCAATGTAGACTAGCTATTATTACATATTTAACCTAGGGTGGAATTGATTGAACTACTCCACTCTCAGTTCGGAGTGCTCTGAGCTGGGATTTCCAATCAAGTGTTTTGGAGTGGTTTTGGAGTACAATACAAATAATTATTGCATTTAATAATAATTTCCCTATCGCAAAATCGCCAACGAACATATCAAAGATGTTTGTTTAGTTTCTTCAGAAAAATCTTATGTCTTTTCAGTTGTAATTTTGTCTTTCATATCCGTTAAATTGATTGATAGAACATTATACCAAACTATTTCTATTTTTATCGTCTATCAGAAACCATGTTGATGACGTCACACTCCCAAACGCCCCTGCTCTGTAGGTGGAGTACTCTGAGTAGATCCGAGAGTGGATTTTCTGCACTTGATTGAGTTTTGGAGTGAAAAAGTTAAAACGGAGTGGCCCAATCAAGTCCACCCCTAGATATTTTGGCCATAAGTTAGTACCCATGTCAAACAACAGTATCTATAAGTAAGAAGATAACCCCCCCAGGTTTAGATATTAATAAAGATAAAGACAGTCAGACAGACCAACAAACAGATAGACATATACAATGACAGCGAGAAATATATACCAAACCAATAAAGAAACTTTCGCAAATTATTTGCCAGTAGTTCAATGGTACCATGCATCTAGATGTAGTAGCTTCTAAAATATAAGAATAAAGATAGGACAGACAGAAAGAAAGAGAAAACATATAAAAGTACATTTTGACGTCTAGACATGTCGTTGAAATTGAACAAGTCTTAAAATCTATCGTCGTTTTTCAACAAAAACCTCAAAATTGCAGCTTGTTTTAAGCTTAAAGTACGAGTTTTTTGTTGAAAAGCAGGGTTATACGAGTATTAATGTGAAGTCTGGGTGTTTACGTTCATTATGATATCATATTTAATGGTGACATTCCCTTAAATTCTTTTACCCTTCCCGCATGTTAACATTTGAGTAGGGATGTGGAAAAAGGTCCCTCATTTGAGACACACATGCTTCAAGATCATCATTTGCTTAACCCTTTCCCAAACAAGACCTGGGTCTGACATGCCAAAAAGAAACAGCTTGGAAAAACATTTAGACTAAAGAAGAAAATGCTGATAATCAGCATTTTCTCCTTTTGTCTCAATATTTTCTGAGCCATGTTGTACCTAAATCCCATTTTTGCTTTCTTCTAAAATAATGGAGTTTGGGAAAGGGTCCAGTATGACCAGGACCCATGCTTCGCCCTCATAGTTTCTACAGGTCACGAAGAAACTATTGGAAAGCAACATGGTTCTTGAGCAGACAGCGTGTATACGCAGGCTGATCTGGACCCATGTTGATCTCAAAAGCACTGAAGGGTCCTTTTTACAGATCCTGGCTCATTTAGATTTGTCCAATTTGAGGGCTGGTGCAGACGACAAATGTATGACAATAATGTGGATAAAAAGGGATTTGTGCACAGTAGAACAAGGAAACATTTCATATTAAGTCACAAGTAAAAGTTAACATCGATTGTCTTCATATTTCACGTTTGAATCGCTGTTTATTCCCAAATTTTATGTATCAGGGATGTCAAATAGGTCTATGTCTTTTGAAAGGGTAGATACTTTAACAGGCTACAAAATCTTATATTTGCTGTCCAAGTTTTTTTCCCAAAAGAGACCCTGAAACATGCAGGGTACTAATATACTGTGGCATAGAAAACGAGAGGGCCATGGTGGCCCTATATCGCCCCATTTGCCTTTGGGCTTACAATATATACGGCAAGTGTAGCATGTTTGAACTTCGTGTAATACATAATTAACCATTTCCCTCACATTGATTTTCTTTGACTCCCCAAATGGTAAATGGTTTGGAAAATATTGTGGAAAATGAATAAATTGCTTGTGACAATCAATTTTTGAATTTCCCATAATGTTTTCTAACCCCCCCCCCCCCAAAAAAAAAGGCCAAATATTTTAAATTTCTTTCACTTTAAATCATCGTCTGCAACGTCTCTGAATTTGCGAGTCTAAAATTGAACCGTTTGGTATTGGGGTAAGCGAAATACCATTATTTCTGCCCATATCATCTGTATCGGCCATATTTTTTCAAAAGAAAATCCTACATCGAAGGATAATATATTATATCAAACGACAACGGAGTCAAATCGTTTAACATTAAATTATGTTGCCATAGCTACAATTTCTTCGGATAGATACATGGACGACGGACAAAGACTCATGAAATGAGCCCGCTGGTCTTCGGCCAGTAGCCTACTGTAGAGCAAACAATGAGAGGATATATCGCTGCGTTCAACAAAAACCTGTAGCTAAACATAAGCACATAAGCTGCAGTTACGAGATTTTTTGTTGAAAAGCGACGATAAGAAAAAAAAACAACAAACAAACAAAAAAAACAAACAAAAAACAACAACAACAAAAAAAAAATAGAAAGAAAAACAAAACAAAACAAAAAAACCCTTGAAAACTCCTCCTTTATTTGCATTGTACATGCTGTTGAAGTATCCAAACCTAGATATTGCGTGGGAAAAGAATTTTATGACCGGATATGAGATAAAGTTAAGGAGCCCATACACGATCAATATTAATGACAATATTATTGTCAATATTTGGTATTGACAGTAATATTGACCGTGAATGGGCAATATTGAAGGATTGTCAATACTATTGACGAATATCTGCGATCGCTGAAATATTTTCTTCAATATTTTTATTGACGTTATGTAACCCATGGTTGATTGTTCTCTAAATTAATATTGTCAATAATATTGATCGTGTATGGGTGGCTAGAAAAATATTGTCAATATTATGACTCAATAATATTGTCAATGATATTGATCGTGTATGGGCCGCTTTACACAAAGGAGAACTAAAAGTAAACAAAAATGTCTTTCCTTTGCACCCTTTTGGTTCTTTTTATTTATTTATTTATTTTGCTTTGAAATTCCATTTATAAACCTTTCCAAAACAAGCCGATGATTTTTGACGCCCCTATTACACGGCGGGAAAACACTCGATACAGCATTAACCCATTACCACACAGTGACTCCCCTAAATCAAATGGCTTTGGAAAACATTGCGGAAAATGGAGAATTTGCTTGTGACAAGCAATTTCTTCTTTTCTCACAATATTTTCTACACAGAGAGCGAAAAAAGTTTAAATATCACTCATTTGAAATTATCGTTTGCAACATCTTTGAATTTGGACCTGTCTAAAATTTTGCCGTCTGGCAAATGAGATTTTTTCCAAGGGGGTTTCCACAACATAGGGTTCGGCGACCATTTTGCTTTTTTTTTTGTTTTAGAAATGCAACTGTCATATTTTTTCTATACATAGATCTAGCTCTGAAGAAAATTATTTTTATAACCCTAAATCAATTACACATTTGAGTAAGTAAACCTTTATAAAAATCTAAAAGGCCAGATATAATTGACAATGTAGTCTCTTTAGATTAAGGTCCACCCCTAAATAAATAAGCACGACGCCGGAATTATTCGGGCGGAGTCGAAAACATTTGGCGGTGGAATTTACCACCGCCGAATGTTTACGACCGCGCCCGAATAGGTTCGGATACTTAACGACGCTACTCAAAAACCGATGTTTTATGAATCGCAAAATGGCCACATTACGAGCTTTCTACCTTAAAACTACCATGTTTAGAATGCATTGTAGTTTACAAAAGTCGAGAATCTAATAGATGCATTTCCCCTTGTATAGGAACGTAATGTAACAAAATCAATTAGCAACAGATAATATCTCCCTTTGTATTTCTCGATACATATAGGCCTACATGTATGCATGTTTCTACAGATTAAAACTAAATGGTTCTTATTTATACATGAATATAAATCAAAAACAAACTTTCAGATGAAAATATCATGTTATTAAACAAACTACAGAAAAATAAATATTTTTTTAACAAACCTTGAAAATCTAAAATACGATTCTCTTTGTTAGAAATTTATTTGTCTAGTAGATTTATGTTGACACTGATAGGCCTGGTCTAAAAAGAAATTGAAAACCAACTTTTTGTACAAACTAAATAAAAAATAAAGTTGGCAAACCTAGAAAATCCTAAGTACGATGTTCCACGAAACAAAAATGAAACTGTGTAATTGATGTAAGCTACCTACGCTAAATAACTGAATTTATTATCAAAATTAGCTAAAATCTGATCTCAAGTCGAGACACCCGCGTTTACAATGCGTCATGAAAGAATAACCCCATCCCTTTCCAAATCGTAAGTCGTCTTTTTCTCTGACAGATTTTCTTTGAAAACATCAATACAAAAAGAGGACGCCCAAAATTAGAATTTTCTCCTCCACTTAACCCTTTCCCAAACAAGACCTGGTTTTGACGTCCCGAGTAGAAATGACTTGTGCAAACATTGAGACAAAAGAAGAAACTGCTGATAAACAGCAGTTTCTCTTTTTGTCTCAATATTTTCTATGCCATATTTTACAAAAATCTTATTGTCAATACCATCTATTTTGTCATTTCTGACAGTTTTTAAAGTGAATCACCCTTAATATTTGCCGTTTGGGACAGGGTTAAAATAATTCTAAGATGTTGATATTGATATACAAATAATCGTCTTGAGTAACAAATTTCAATTTGGACAGACCTATTATTTTGCTGTCTAGGAAAGAGAGAACTAAATGTATTCCAAAGATGAGATATGTTGTAAACTAGATTTGTAAACTGGATAAATTGTGAACAAAATACAAAATCGATTGAAAGTGAAAACAATCCTGCCTATGTAACTTTTTTCAGATTGCAAGGGTCGATTCTATTCGTTTAACCCTTTCCCAAACGACAAATTTTTGGGCGATTCACTTCAAAAACCGCCACAAATGACAAAATGGATGATACTTAAGATAGAATTTGTGTAAAATATGACATAGAAAATATTGAGACAAAAGGAGAAACTGCTGGTTATCAGCAGTTTCTTCTTTTGTTTCAATGTTTTCCCAAGCCTCTCTTATCAGGGCAGGTCTTGTTTGTGAAAAAGGATAAAACATGAAATCGATCCTTTTTATGTGACTTAACTCGTTGTAACTGCAGTACAATTTTAAAACAATCTTTAGATCTTAAAATTATTGCAACATGCCCCTATTGTAAACCCTATTCAAACAAGACCTGGTTTTGACGTCCTTTAATAGACAAGAGGGCCAAGATGGCCATGGATCGCTCACCTGATAGAAGTTTGAAACTCTCTCCATGCAGAACAAGACTCACCTTTTACATGACCTAGGTATCTCTTAAGACAAGAACACGAAACTTAAGATGCGAGATTATGATCCAGCTGAAAACAGCATTCTTAATCTTTAATGATAAATATTTGTGGTTGTTAAAGCGAAAACCAAGTCGATAAAAAAAACATCAATTTTGTCATAATCCAGGGCACATAACTCTGTTCTGATAAATATATTCTCATCAACCTTATGTCCAAGTTGTTTTTTTGATTGGTCAATATTTATTGCTGTTTGAGTGAAATTAAAAACGAAATCGGCAATTTTGTCACCATCAAGGGCACACAACTCTGGTTTTTCTAGTCCCATCAATAGGAAAAATGAAATCATATAAGATCGCAATGGTCGCCAACATTGTGACCAAGTTGTGTATTGATTGGTCAATATTTGTGTTTTTTAGAGTGAAAATAAAGTCGAAAACGGCAATTTTGTGAAATTCAAGGGTCCAATCCAGCTGAAAATTTAGCTCATTCAGCATCTTATGGTTACCAACATTATTCCCCAGTTTTGTCTTGATTGGTCAATAAATGTAGCATCTATGCTAAAGTGTAAACGAAGTCGAAAACGGCAAATTTGTCAAATTCAAGGGCACATAACTCCAGACTTCCTACTTCGATGACACTGAAAATCGAACTCATTCATTATTGTATGGTTACCAACATTCTAGCCAAGTTTTGTCTTGATTAGTCAATATTTGTAGATCCTAGAGTGGTAACAAAGTCAAAACTAGCTATTTTTGATAATCAAGGGCGCATAACTCCGGACTTCCTGATCCGATCTGACTCAAAATCACTCATCCAAGAGCTTATTGTCATAGATGTTTTGACCAAGTTTGGTCAAGATTGGTAAATATTTGTAGATGCTAGAGTGGTAACAAAGTCAAAACTAGCTATTTTTGATATTCAAGGGCGCATAACTCCGGACTTCCTGATCCAATCTGACCCAAATTCAAACTCATCCAAGAACTTATTGTCATACATGTTTTGACCAAATTTGGTTAATATTGGTCTATATTTGTAGATGCTAGAGTGGTTACAAAGTCAAAACTAGCTATTTTTGATATTCAAGGGCGCATAACTCCGGACTTCCTAATCCGATCTGACCCAAAATCACACTCATCCAAGAGCTTATCGTCATACATGTTTTGACCAAGTTTGGTTAAGAATGGTCAATATTTGTAGATACTAGAGTGGTAACAAAGTCAAAACTAGCCATTTTTGACATTCAAGGGCGCATAACTCTGGACTTCCTAATCTGATCTGACTCAAAATTGAACTCATCCGATAACTTATGGTCA